>SZWC01001066.1:148994-165136 GCA_023375785.1 Penium margaritaceum | reverse complement strand
CTCTCTCTCTCTCTCTCTCTCTCTCTCTATATATATATATATATATATATATATATCTATCTCTCTCTGTCTTTGTGTTTTTACGACTTTCGCTCTGTCTAATATTCCTCGAACTAGGAAAAAAAAAGTATCGGCACCGGTATCAACATCGAGCTGGACGGCTGCTCGATACCAACGCCGATACCCGCGATACCGGCACGAGGGCTCCGACGGGCTGGCTGGCGGCAGATAGCCACCCCGTTTGACTATCGGGCTGAAAACCGGACGAGGTCCGATCGACAGCTCGTCATTTTTTTTTGCGCTCTTCTCATGTCGACGACGTCGACATGAGAAATACGCCAAAAAGAAATTGACGTCGACGTCGAATCGGCGTCCATATTTGCTATGCAAATAAAGACGTCGAGTCGACGTCGAAAAATATTTTCTGTGCACGGGAGAGCTTACGAAACCAACTACGTCGCTCAATTTTTTTCACATTGTAGCAAACGGAAGTGAACGCTTTAAAGTGAACAGAACTATTCGCTCGTTAACGTACCGAACGAGCGAAATAGTCCTCAAACTGGTCTTAAAAACCAGCGCCAAAAGGCCCATTCGAGGGGCTTTTTGCTCGTTCGCGTTGGGAACGTGCATATAACGCGACCGTGGACATCCACGGTCGCGTAATTGTGATGTACACGATAGACCGGCGGCCAATGTCCGGCGATGGAAAAAAAAAAGATTGCTGAGTGGATATTAATGACACCCCCACTGTTTCACATACCAGAAACGTGACTACTTGTCGGTCGAAATAGAAATGTTAGAAATTTGGTCACGTAAAACAACAATGAACATAGGACAAAATAAAATATGACATGAAACCAATGAAACTTAAAAAATCATACCTCGGATACCCACAATCGCTGAAGTAATTCACCGTAAACCGGTGTAGCATGCATGTTTTCGCAATGGTGGGTGCGCCATGCATGATCTCCGACGGTTCGAAAAAAAGTGGGTATTGCGCGTTTTTTTTGTAAAGTGGGTACCGCGTCTTAAATGTGGGAGAACTGGCCAGCAGAAAACTCGGAGGCCCAAACAGCGGGTAAAGCGGAATTAGGCCGTAATTTTTTTTATGTGGAAGAATGCAATAAAACATCAGTTGTTGCAAAACAACCTGTTTTCTTGCAGCGTTTTTAAATGCAAACCAAAATATTGGGAGTTGCATCAACTTCAATCTACACAGAGTAAAACATGGTCATATAACCCAATTCACTATGATAACTTGTTACGGGTCTTTTGGTCTCGATTGATAAGTTTGACGCAACATATGCTGTGGTTGACTGCCTTTTCAATATTGTGTACTTCTTCGACCACGTCGTCCAACTCCAAGGAGTTCCTGACTCCATCACTAGTCGAAGGATGGAGGTGAAATGATCAGTTCTCTCATGAACCGGTGTCTTGTTACGACAATCAGTTCCACTTACCGATGGACTTCCATCGTCAAATGAACACAAACACCAAAAATAAAAATTACACACTCAAGAAACTTCTTCACACTTTGAGCAATTCACATGGCACTAACACCGCAATGTTCATGGAAGTGAAGAGAGTTTTTCAAAATATGTTCTGACAGACTACCCGCAACTCTGATTGCACCAAAAATTTATGGCAAAACTATTGTTCTGAACAATGGGGGATGAGACTTTGGCAATATTATGGATTAGACATGTCACTTTGTTTTGCAATTGTACAGTTGGCGATGGAAGGGCGGCTACAACTTGTGGGGGAATTGTCAGATTAAAAACTATTTATCGGTTTGAACTCAACGGCATGAACATCGGTTCACGAGGAGAGAATTGTGAGAGGCTTCATTTCAAGTTGTTTCAACTAGCGATGAAATGAGCAGTGGAATGTCATGGTGGATAACGGGGACACTTCTCGGCAATATGTTTTCCTTCTCAAGAGCACGTCCATCCACTATGTTTTCTACGTTTGCGGCCTCATGTAAATTCAATACATTGGTAGGAAGATTCTGGAAGAAGAGATGACTCTGCCAATACGTAACCACGTGGACAAGAATGTGGAGTCATAATTAAAGGTGTCCTTGGACACGTCAAGCTCATAAAATTGATGAGCTTCTCGTGGAGTTGTGGGAATTCCACACCACGGGCTATACGACAACGTGGATGGCGTTTTCTTGACTTATTTCCAATCATTAATGTTGGCAGTTGCCACCGTTTTGAACATGCTAGGCCGTTTTGGCTCACAAGGGGGTCATTGATACATCTTTTACGCATAAGAGTTTCGTAGTCTTCACTTGTGGGGCGCTCTAGATTTACATTCGTAGCCACTGCTCAACAAGTTCATTCAGAGGGAATTATGGCCAACTTTCGTGATTTTCGGTGTTATGTTTTGAGAAGTATATGACAACTCAGACCACCTTTCGAAGTGGTGAAAGGTTTGAGGTGAATCTCATTAGAGTTATGATTATGTTCCATTGATTTTTGGATGAATCCGGATCTCTATGAAGACATGCTTCAGACATTCCCGAAATCCCCTCGCTACTCGAGGAGTTTGCGATGGCTCTTTGCGAAAGACCTTAGCCATACCTCGTTTTCGTCTTGGTAGTTGTACCTATGCGCTTAATGGTTGTGACTCTTTCCACCAGGGTACAATTATTTCTAATCTAAAATTACATAAATTATCATTTGGAAGAAATTTTTAATTATTTTATGATTATTTTCCACGTATCATGCTTGTACTCAACCTTGTATAGTATCTGACAATCAATTATGGAGATTTTGTTGTATAAGTGGCTCGATCGAGATTCTAGCTAATCCATTATTTCAATTCTAGCAAATCCATATTGAAATTGTTCATGATCATGTCTTGTGTGGTTAATAAAGATTCAGTGACTTCCAAAACATCCACCTTATATAAAAATTCCACCCCTGATAGATAGAACCAAACATTTAACACTTAAATTAACGTTTTAAATGGGGGGAATTCAGAAAACTAAAAAAGCTGGTGGATTGATCATATCAATCCCCTTGCTTGTCTGGTTGTCTAGACGCCCCCCCGTTTACAACTTGGTACGACCAAGCGGCTAATTCCTAGGTCGCCCCCATTTTCGGCCGACCATGTCTGAGACGCCCCCGTTCTGAGAAAAATGGCTAGGTCGCCCCCATTCCGAAAACAACTGGCTAGGTCGCCCCTATTTTTTTAATAGTTTCCTAGCTTGCCCCCAGTCTGAGAAAAATGGCTAGGTCGCCCCCATTTTTTTAACGAAAAGTCGAGGGTTTGGGGTTAGGGGTGTCGACGTCAGTGGAGCCTGGTAAGTACGTAATCGCGAGCCAACCACATTTGCACTGAAACAACGTAACGGAACCCTAATTTCGCATGTCGTGACGATGATTTTGGATCGTCATTTCTTTAGGGTTTGCACGTATGGTTTGTAGTTGCAATCGGTAAGGAAAGGGTTCATGTAGGGGACAACGAATGACTTGGCCTTGCTTACATGAAGCGCCGAGCCGATTGGTCGACTACGGACTTCCACGACGACGTACGACGACGGCCCAATGGGACGAAGTAGCGCCACCCGGGCGGATATGTGACGGTGTGTACTTGCCAACGATGAACGGGTCATGCGCGAAGCCCGTGTCCACGTGGACTCGGGCAGCATATTTCTGCCCGTCCGACGTTGCGGCCGCACATTCCAAAAATGTCGCTCCGGGTTTGCGTGTCGAACGTTGGCATGCACGTATGAAGGTCTAGGCTTTCGAACCTGTTCGTTGTACTGGTTCGCACGGTGAAGAGGTACTTTCTCGTGTACTTAAAGTGCTTCTCACGTAGTCCACATTACTCAGTATTCACATTATTCCAATCCACGTTCCATCGACATGGACATCGACGGACGTCCGAATGGCTCGACGCATGAAGGATTTAGGGTTTCCGTAGGAGACCCTGCGGATGCTCATCGGGCATGGGTAGCATTCAAGGCAGAGTGGGACCGATATGTAGCACGCAACAGTGAGTTGGGCTACGAAGACCCATCATGGGCCCAAGCTCCGGTCACTCCTGAAATCATGGCATGGCGCCTGGGAATGCGCATGCCAAGTAGTCGTCCGGAAAACTGTCCAGACCCTTGGGAGCCGTGGGTATCGACAGAGCCACCGAGTCCGTAGTGGCCCCTGCGCATCCTACATGAGTAGGTTTTGACCATATCATGTCCATTGTACCCCCTTTATGCAGGGCAAACTAACTTCCATTTCAGATAATCATGTCCCATTTGCCCTCCATGGACAGTGTTACTGATGAAGGATTTTGACGATTCCTTTCTAATTTGCCCTTACTTTTCGGGTAGGCAGCATACATTGTTACGAAATCCTCTGTACATTACCCACAATCCACAACAGTGACGCTTCTTTCCTGCAGAGTTACAAATGAAGTCCCCTCTACATACATTGCACTTTTCGGATACAGCATGTTGTGGACCTATGTTCATCAGCATCGTGGGTAGAATTATGCAACATGAAATTTGTACTACCCATATTGGCGGCTAAGGTTGTAGGCTATTCATGATACTGTACTCCACAGTCAAATGTGACTTGCATTCATGTAATACATGCTTTGAAATGGTTCATTGCATTCATCCCCCTGCATTCATAATTCTTCCTACTTTTGACTACTATCATTTGTGAGTGGGTGCCTCCTCAATGAATGTTCAGTGTTTCTCTCCAACATTGAGACGAATCTGTGAGACATCAGTGAACGGTACATTGAACCGCAATAGAAGCAAATTCATCATATTGTAATGAATAGTTGAACATTTGCACACATGCTTATTGTCACCATTCCATGAAGAGCCACCATTACTGCATCACCTGTATTATCCGATTTCATCAGTTTACTTGCTAATACAATGCAAAGTTAGATTGAATGGAACATGGGAATCTGAATCAGACACTTAAGTCCACATGAAAGACAATGGAGACAGGTCACATGAGGCTATCCACTCTTGCACGTACACTGGTAAATTGTTCACCCAACGTACAACGTCGCATGCTGCACATGGGCAGGCATCTCCACACTCTAGGGCGTCATAGAACACCTCCACTGCTTGGCCACATGTTATCTGACCACAATCATCCCCTTCCACTTGCAGACGCTGCAATCTAAACCGCCCCCTAACAGACAGTCCCCTTTTGGGCCTTCTGGACTTTGACCTCCGGGATGCTTGGACAGGGACAAGTAGAATAGCCTTGCTAACCTGCAATGACACAAGAGGAAAGGTTAGATTTGAATGTATTACGGTTTGCACACCGAACAAAACACAGAAAGGTATAGGATACACATGCAACACTAATGAACAACTTACCCTCAAACAGCTCCAATGTCAGGTAACATGTCAAGGTCTGGGAGACCCATCTCGGGAACAAGCTCGCGGACCATGGCATATTGACGACGGAAAGCTGCCTCCTCTGCCTCATGCCTTGCCCTCCTAGTGTCCTCATCTGGGTCGTACTCCTCGTCAGAAGTGTCTGAATCTGTCCAATCTGAAGTGCGCTCACCTTCTGCAGCAGGCCTGGCGACTAACACCTCATTGTTCCCCTCCTCCTCGGAACCGTCCTCCTCGTACTCTTCCTCATCCCCATCCCCCTCCTGTGCCTGGCCGGTTGCTGTCTGCTCTTGCGTTAGTTCGCCCTCTTCAGCTGCCCCTCACATGTTGTCCCTTCTGCTGCTGCACTTTTTCGTGCGCTTGTCCCGGCTTCAGTGTCTGCACCATCCATGCTGGCTGCCGCACCATCCGCCGCACCATTGCCCACTGCAATCTGCTGCGCACGGATTTCAGCAGCGCGTGCCGCGGCCATTTGTGCCGGGGTTGCTGCGGGTGGGTTTCTGCACCGTTTCATAGGGTGCCCCTTCTCGCCACACCTGCCACAGATGTGGTTAGCGCGCAGTAGATCTCCCCGCCGTTTGCGCTTGCCCTGTGGGCGGCCCACTGCACGGTCGCCAGGGGGCTGCCACCCCGGCCCCGGGGGGTCTCCGGGACGGTCTGGTTCCGGGGGGGGCAGGTTTGAGCGCCTTGAGGTTGACGCCCGGCATGGGGTGGCCGTAGCAGCGCTTCCATGCGGCGATGCTGTACGCCATGTCGGTGTAGTTGTCCGGGGTCACGCCGTTCTCCAGCAGCACAGCACATGCGTGAACACACGGAATGCCGAACTCCTGGTAGCGGCCACAGCTGCACTTCCGCATGCGGCAGTCCATGTGCCGTGGCACACCCCGGCTACCTGTCACTGTCGCCATGAGGTTGCCGGTGTGCACGACTTCGTAGTCGCGGGCCGCCAAGCAGTTGTGGGTCAGTGCCTTACCGGGTGTGGTGGCCCACTTCCTCTCCACCTCGCTGCCCATGTTGATGTCGTGGGCCAGCTTTCTGCGGGTGGCAAACAGCTTCTGGATGAACGGGTACAGACTGGCGAAGCAGTGAAAAGGGAAGAGTTTACGTGCTTCGACGATCCGGGCGTTCAGGGATTCGGCGGCGTTGCTTGTTGTGTGGCCGCCGCACCCCGGTGGCCCGTGAAAGCGGCTCCAGGAACGCAGAGGGATTCCTCCCGCATCGCCATCACCAAACACATACCGTGCTGCGCCTTGGTTCGTCTCCATCAGCTCCATGCTCAACTTGTCGTACTCCTCTCGCTCGTATGCGTGTGCCAGCCGCCAGAAGATGTCCGCTGCAGCCTTGCTGTACGTCACACGGATGTTCTCTTTGATGTGGTAGGTGCAGTACTTGTGGTTGGCCCGAAGTAGGAGCTTGGGCATCGCTGCGAGAAGTCCTGAGTCACGGTCGCTGATGATGGTGGTGCCGCCTTCGCGCAGGGTCCAGTATGCGTTAGACAGCTGGTGCAGAAACCAGCCCCAGTTATCCTCGTCCTCCTTGCTGACGAGGGCGTACGCCATGGGCACGCTGTTGTTGGCGTCGAAAAACTGCGCGATCAGTAGCACCTGTTTGTACCCATTTTTCAGAAACGTGCCGTCGAGGGTAACAATTCGCCGGACGTGCGGCCACGCTTTTCGGCATGCACCCGGTGCCACAAAGCAGCGGCGAAACTGCTTTGCCATCTGCCCTGCCACGGCAACGGTGTTGGGGTCGACTCGCATCAGCTGTACGCGCGGTAAAAATACATACGTCATTCCACATGCAAGAAGACAACCTCCATCTCCTGAACTTGACACAAAATGCAGCAGGGCTCACCTCAGCGCAGTAGGTGGGGAAAAGAGCCCACGACATGGCCTTCTCCCCCATGACCTCCTCTTGGGCCTTGTCCCGCGCCCTCCAGGTGACCTGGTAGCCCACCTTCTCGTGCGTCACAGCTTCAACGACCGCACGCAGAGCTTTGGCGTCAGTGGTTGGGTCTCGGGCCACCGTGTCCCGGATACGACGCAGGACCCACTTGGTTGTCCGGGCCGGGTTGCCCCTCGTCTGGCCCGGGGTGCACTTATGCCCCTCGACGTACGAAGACACCGTGCAGCTGTTGGACTTGCTGGACATTCGAGCACGGATGACCCACTGGCATCCATCGCTATTGCGGTTGCGGCAGCGGACAACAATTCGGCCGGGTTCTGACCTCTCCCACTTGAGTGGGAAACGCTGCTGGACAGCGTAATCCTCGATAGCGCAACGGCACTCCTCCATCGTCTGGAATTCCATGCCACCCGGGAATTGCGCACCATCACCGTCGTCATCCTCGTCTGAAGGACCTGCGCAAAACCAACACACACTGCCTCAGACGAAGGGCCACCCAAGTCGGGACTGCGGGGTCACATGCTGCCAACAANACAGCGTAATCCTCGATAGCGCAGCGGCACTCCTCCATCGTCTGGAATTCCATGCCACCCGGGAATTGCGCACCATCACCGTCGTCATCCTCGTCTGAAGGACCTGCGCAAAACCAACACACACTGCCTCAGACGAAGGGCCACCCAAGTCGGGAGTGCAGTGTGACATGCGAGAAAAAAATGCTTACGATTGTGCGACGATACTGTGGGCTTGCGGGGTGGGTGTTGTTCCTTACGTGACTTCGCCTTAGGTGTCGATGCAGGTGGACCTAGGAGGCACTCTAAACCAGATATGGCACGGGCCATGACGCACAGACGAGACGGATTGACGACGTACCACTGGGTGGGTAGTAGCGTTCCGGACGGACCCGCAATGCTTTACCACCTTTGTACGTGACGGGCCCGGGGTCAGGGGAACCGGGGGTCATAGATGCCAACAGTTCAGCTTCTTGCTGCCTCTCCCACTCGTTGCGCTCTCTCATGTCATCATCCCAGTCGGCGAACGACCGCACGTGCATGGGGTCGACATACTTGACACTTGGGTCGGCAGTTAGGGGATCAAGGTACTGTGTGCCAGGCGAGAGTTGATGTCGTGTGCTACGTGTAGCGTATACGGTTTGCCGAGCTTCGATCGGCCAACCGATCGAAGTTGAGGCCGCCATGCGGCCAGAATGGGGGCATGTTGGATAGAAAATTGGCGATTAAACATGTACCATGCCCCCATGACCGACTTACCGGGTGCGAGGCTGCCGGCCTGCGCCATGGGCACGACTCGAGAGCGTAACGGGTGACGAGGAACTGCCTAGGCGACAGTGATGCAACATGCAACGCAGAATGACGGACGTGGGAGACCCCTGCGAGCTGCANTTAGCGTTCAGAACCGGAGACGCCCTCGTCATTGGTCAAAGTACATGCCACCGTGGCAATAATGTACGTGGACTAGATTCCTCGAATAATATAAGGTTCGGTTTGCAAACAGTCGTGGGGCAAACGGGAAATGCAACGGTCAATGACCAACAATCGCGATGAGCAAAGCGTGAAAGGAGATGGTAATGACTGGTTCACTGCTCAAAAAGTACCTGGAAGATGCATAAATGCAATACAGTCCACGTTGGAAGGCCGGAGAATGGGGTACATTACATGCATAATGCGAAGATCGGACGTCTACTCCGTAACTTGTAAACATCCCATCGACTTTACCGACAAAGTCTGCAAGGCGGACACGGCGGACAAGCTGTCCGGAACGATGTACGGTAGTTTTCTATTGAAACTCATTTTCGTCAAATTACACTTTGAAATATTATCCATATCTTGCCCCCACTTTTCAAAGTAGGGGCAAGACGACGATAATATTTCATCCGTACTGGGCATCCCAGCCATGATTCCCCGGAGTGCCGAAAGTGGGGGCGACCTAGCCAGTTGTTTTCGGAATGGGGGCGACCTAGTCATTTTTCTCAGAATGGGGGCGTCTCAGACATGCCGAGGCGAGAATGGGGGCTACTTACAAAGTCGCTCACGACCAAGGGACCCAAAAAAAGACCTTTAGGCATTGATCAGCACCGCAGAGTGCCCGCAGTCTCCTGAGTACGGGGCGCGGCCGCCGCCCTTCAATTATCGCTCCAATGATGCAAAGGCGGACTGACGGAGTCAAAGGCAGCACCCGGTGCTGTCCTCGTCCACCCCTCTTCCGTCGGACGCTGTCGACGCGGACGAGCCGCAAGGCTCCTCTTGGATGCCATTGCACGTGATTACTAAGGGTGAGTTTGGATGGCCTCGCACGTCGCATGGGCGTGCGACCGTCTGAGGCCTGGTGCGGTCACGATTGCACCACAACACACCGCGATTCCCGGCCGCGCCCTGTTTGGCCGTCGAAATCCCAGACGGTCGCACGCCCATGCGACGTGCGTGGCCAACCAAACCCACCCTAATTACACGTGAGCTTGGGTTGGTGGGGTGAGGGAAGGGGGGGGGGGTGAGGAAGCTCGAGCACGACGGCCGGTCAGATTATCCTTCTCTTGGTTCGGTTTAGGAGGTAGACCCGCCACAGCCGCAGCCGCTCCTCTGTGAGCGAGGATGCTGCAACCGCTTCTCTCGTCGCTTGCCGCCTCCGCCGCTGTGAGCGCTGTGTGTGGGGGTGTGGTGTCGCCTGCGCCTGCGGACGGAGAGGGTGTGGAGCTCTGACGTCCTCGTGGATTATGGCGGTGGCGGTGGATGTTCGATTGCGAACAGCATCAGCACCAGCCGATGGTGCCCCTTCCGAGTGCGCGCCGCATGTTTTCCACAGCGCGCCGGTGGCCTTTCCTGGGAGAGCACGGCGTTGCACGAAGGCGCAATGCCCAATAATGGAGCAGGGTGCGGCAGCTGGAGGGGGGAGGGGGATGCGGGGGGAAAGAAGGTACGATGTGGAGGGGAAATCGGGCCTTTCCTGAGGGGACGCCAGTTCTCTCCCGAGGTCGGCGGAGTGTCTGCCGGACTCCCGGGCACGCGTCACCTAGGTGACGCCAGCCCGGTCGAGCGGGTCCCCGTTCCCAGTCCCTGCCCTCGCTGCCTGAAGGGGGGCTCCACTCCACTCCAATCCACTCCTCTCAACTCTACTGCAGTGCAAGCCTCATTTCCGTTTCGAGCTCCCAGCAAGGTTGACCGAGGAAGTCTTTGTGAGTGAAGCGACGGGCAGGGCAGGTGCAGCAACAGCCACAGCGCAGCCGGTGGCCCAGAGAAATTCTCCACCGAGACTTGCTCCACAGAAATTCGCTCCACAGAGGTTTGCTCCACATAAAACCATTTTTTTTCCCGCGCTTATAGAGTCTCTCGCCACGCAACTCGCCCCGTCGTGACCGCCAAGGTCTCTGCGGGAGGCCCCGCTTGTCCGTCCGTCGATCACGGCTCCCTCCCTCAAAGGCGTTGGCAGGAAAATTAGACCTTAGACGTTTTGCAAAACGCCAAAGGGTCTCTGCGGGAGGCCCCGCTTGTCCGTCCGTCGATCACGGCTCCCTCAAAGGCGTTGGCAGGAGGAGGAGGAGGAGGAGGAGGAGAGAGAAGCAAGGCGACAACCTGCCGGTGTGGCGGGGAAGCGCCTCAATCGCTTTCACTGACTGTGTGGCAGCTTGGCAGCTTACAAGTTTGGCAGTTTGGCTTTTCGACAGCTCTAGCAGTTTGGCATCTTGGCAGCTCGACAAATTCCGTTCTTGACAGCTTTCCAAACCGACAGCTCAAAAAGGTTGGCAGCTCAACAACAAGGGGAGCTCCAGACGACTTGTAAAACGAAGCGACCGATGTCGATGGACAGGGGAAGAACTCTTTCAGTCGCGGCGGCGGCTGCTGTTGCGGTGCTGCTGCTTGCTGTGCCGGCACAAGTAGCTGTTGCCAGCAACATCAACTGCAACAGCACTTGCACATGGCAACCAACCAACCAACTGGATCAGACTTGCCTCCAGCAATGCAATGTGAGCAAGAGCCCCCCCCCCCCCCCCCCCCCCCCCCCCCCCCCCTGTTTCTCCCTGCCACCCCAATGTAGCGCAGACCCTGCCTCCCCTCCCCCGACTTTTCTCGACTATGAGAGTTGGCCGTTGCTGTGTTTGCTTTTGCAAGTGGCGGATATATGCTTGCTGTGGCACGTCTGCTGTCTAAGCCAATCGCCTGTCGGCGGACATAGCGAAAACACGTCTTCAAGGCTGCGTGAACAAGTGTTGAATCTTGAGAAGGAATGAGAACAGGCGTTCTTGCCAATCGCCTGTCCGGGCGGACATGGGTGCAGTAATGTGCGTGTCGGGGATTGTCAGAGAGGGCAGCTGCAGTGGGCTGCCCACTGGCAAGCCCCCAAGCTGCAGTGGGCTTCCCACTGGCAAGCCCCCAAGCTGCAGTGGCTGTGGTTTCCCTACCAAGCACAGACCGATGGCACTGCGAGACGTGCGCGACGTCGGGGTCTGATGCCTCTGTTTAGGGTTTAAGCCGGCCCGTCGATTTCGCCGGGCCGGCTGCTCGCCATTGGTCCTTGCGTCGCTCAGCACACGAAATGACATGTGCTTCACCGCACGTGAGCTATCCCATGTGCGTGTTGCGGCACAAGAGATGACATGTGCTTCACCGCACGTGAGCTATCCCATGTGCGTGTTGCGGCCTGCTGTGCCATCCCGCTGCGGACAGTGCTCTCCCAGACACCGGCTTTCAAACGGGCATGCCGTGGGATGGGCATGCAGTGGGATGGGCATGCAGTGGGATGGGCATGCAGTGGGATGGGCATGCAGTGGGATGGGCGCGGCTGGGCAGCTGAGCTGGTCTGCTGTGTCGCCGGCATTGCCAATGGCGCGCGGCTGTGAGGAGGATTGCTGGCGTTTGTGTCAGACTGTGAGGAGGATTGCTGGCGTTTGTGTCAGGCTCGAGCTCTGTCGGCCCTCGAGGACTGCTGGTTTGTTGTGTCTCGCTCTCTCTCTCATGCATGGGCTGTTCTGCTGCACGTGCACTCCCTCTCCCCCTGCGTTCCCCATTTCCTGCAGGAGTGCGAGCAACAGTCGGGCAACTGCCAAGGAATCTTCACGGCGTACTGGAATGTGTTCACCGGTGAGTGGTTGTGGCTGTTATGACGTGGTGGGGTGAGTGGTTGTGGCTGTTATGACGTGGTAGGGTGAGTGGTTGTGGCTGTTATGACGTGGAAGGGTGAATGGTTGTGGCTATTATGACGTGGTAGGGTGAGTGGTTGTGGCTATTAGAACGTGGTAGGGTGAGTGGTTGTGGCTGTTAGGACGTGGTAGGGTGAGTGGTTGTGGCTATTAGGACGTGGTAGGGTGAGTAGTTGTGGGTATTAGGACGTGGTAGGGTGAGTGGTTGTGGCTATTAGGACGTGGTAGGGTGAGCTGTCGTGGCTGTTAGGACGTGGTAGGGTGAGTGGTTGTGGGTATTAGGACGTGGTAGGGTGAGTGGTTGTGGCTATTAGGACGTGGTAGGGTGAGCTGTCGTGGCTGTTAGGACGTGGTAGGGTGAGTGGTTGTGGCTGTTAGGACGTGGTAGGGTGAGTGGTTGTGACTATTATGACGTGGTAGGGTGAGTGGTTGTGGCTATTAGGACGTGGTAGGGTGAGTGGTTGTGGCTATTATGACGTGGTAGGGTGAGTGGTTGTCATTATTAGGACGTGGTAGGGTGAGTGGTTGTGGCTATTATGACGTGGTAGGGTGAGTGGTTGTGGCTGATAAAAGAAGTTGGTGGAGTAAGTTTTGGTGCCTCAGCAGAGCATGTTAGCAGCAAGACACGTTGCCATTGGCAACGTGCCTGACTGATGGGTCTGTCTGACTGATGGGTCTGTCTGACTGATGGGTCTGTCTGACTGATGGGTCTGTCTGACTGATGGGTCTGTCTGACTGATGGGTCTGTCTGACTGATGGGTCTGTCTGACTGATGGGTTTGTCTGACTGATGGGTCTGTCTGACTGATGGGTCTGTCTGACTGATGGGTTTGTCTGACTGATGGGTTTGTCTGACTGATGGGTTTGTCTGACTGATGGGTTTGTCTGACTGATGGGTTTGTCTGACTGATGGGTCTGTCTGACTGATGGGTCTGTCTGACTGATGGGTCGGTCTGACTGATGGGTCGGTCTGACTGATGGGTCTGTCTGACTGATGGGTCTGTCGTCGTCTGTGGCAGGCACGTACAACGGCTACGCGTGCGGCAAGTGGTGCAGCGTGCCGTGGTGGGGGTGGCTCATCCTCGCCGTCGTCAGCGCCACACTCGTCGTCGCCGTGTTCTTCGTCGTGCTCTACTGCGTGCGACAGCGCCGCAAGAACCGCGAGGCGGCGCTGGCGGCGTTCGCCGCGCAGCAGTCCGCCATGAAGTTTGAGGGGAGGTATCCCCCCGCGCCACCTCCCCCCACCTACCCCACTCCGCCGCCGCCCCCCGAGCCTGCCTCTGTTTCCGTGTAGTTATCAACACCGAGACACGAGGGGCCATTGGGGGAAGGCCGGCTTTCTGCGGATTGCTCTCGGCGGCGGGTACCCTGGTTCTGAGGTTGGCACTGGCGGGTGCAGCACAGACAGCAGGGATCCAGGAGGCATGTTTGGCCCGTTGCCCATGGGTCCGCCACGGGGCTGGCTGCTTGTTTTTTGTGGGCTGGGGTGACGAGACTCACACGAGATGCCAAGTTGTGTATGTAGTATCTGCAAGAGAATGTATCATGTCCTGGTTGTGTCATGGCTTTGTGCTTTTATCTGCAGAACAGCCCAAATCTGTGCTCTGGTCCAAAGTTTCTCTTTCGTAGATGACCACCAGTAAGCCTGTTGAAGTAGATGTATTGTCTCTTACTTTAATTGCAAATCCATCCCTTCTCTCTTCTCATCCTGAATAGTCATTCTCCAATACAATTTTAGGTAGCTCAGCGATAGCTGCATTATGTAATCTCTCAGCAAGAAATTTAAGCCTGTTTTGATTCGCTCATTTGGTGCATGGTTGCAGACTGCACATGACGTCACAGTCTTGATGCAGAGATGTCATGATGCACAAGATTGTGAGGCCAGAGCAGTTCAGTCAAGTAACACTTTGCAGCTACAAAGGATGCTGGACGAATGACGGGTTGTATGCTACAGGTGATTAGTAGCAGGCAGCATTTTAGCTGTACCGAAGACTCTAGCCTAGACTTTCAGACAGTGGTACCACCTATGGCTGGCGCACGGCGTACCTGGCTTGACAGCATGCCATCAAAGCAACACACCTAAGCTAAAAAAGAAACTGCCCGGAAACAACACCGGAGCCCATCTGGCGTGAAGGTCACTCCATTCCTAGTGCAACAATTGACAACGCAGACGACGTCCACGCTCCCAACGCTGGATACAACTCTCTCGTTTGCAAGTTCCGCAAAATGTCGAAGAAAATTCTTTACAACGCAACGATGAGCACGCAGATGTCGTCCATGCTCCCGCGCTTCACAGCAAGGTCCACCAGCTTGCGCCCCGCAGCCTGCAGCTGCTCTGACGACAAAGCCGACCGACAACTCTTGCCGACCACCCCCTTGCTGCCTTCGGCACGCCAAGCAGGGCCAGAATTGGGACCTGGGACATCGTCCACCTGCATTCCCGCAGGTAATACAGCATGGTCAAGCGGAGCATCAGCTCTGCTGCTGCTGCTGCTGCTGCTGCTGCTGCTGCTGCTGCTGTTGAGAGTGTTCGGGGCTTGTGCGCTGTGACCAGCCGACCATCGGACGTCGCTGCTGCTACTGCTGCTGCTGCTGGTGCAGCTGCTGCTGCTACTGTGGGTGGCAGAGGGTGTGCGCAGGATGGCTGCTGCTACTGCCACGGCTTCGTCATTGCTCACCTGCGGCCATTACAGCGCAGCAGGTCAGACAAAGAGAAATCTCTCTAGAGAAACAATTTCACATCATCATTGCTCACCTCTGGCCGTTGCATCCGACCAGGTTGGAAGAACAGGAGGGGAAATCAATGAGAACATCCGAACAAGACCTGTGGGGAGCGCATCTAACGGCCAAGGGCATAGAGGAGGGAGTGGACGAAAGGGCGAGTGCCCAGTGGTTCAGAGAAAAAAGCAAGTGGAGGTAGCGAGGGCGGGGGGAGGGAGGGGGAGAGTGGGTGCAACTGTCAACTACCATGTCCCAGAGGCCATCGGACGCCAGGATGAGAAAGGGTGAGGTAGAGTTCCTCTCTGTGCACACACGCTGGCAGCCTGGGTGACAGCTCCTGCTGTTGCTCCGCCTGGCCGCACCCTCCCCCTGTGCCACCTCCTCCCCGTCCTCCAGTCCCGCCACCGCCCCCGAGTCCTCCACGTTCATGGACGCATCTTCATTCCCAGCTCCTGATAATGTGGACGACGCAGCCGCTACTGTTGCTGCAGCACCAGCACCACCAGCAGCAGCAGCAGCATCAGAAGAGGGTGCGTTCCGCTGGACGACGACGGTGCGCGTGTCTGGTGTGGGCGTGATGTACTCCTTGAGGTGCGCGTCGCCGATGCCGCGGGTGACGGCCATCGTGCCTTGCACCCGCCACACGCCCGTGAAGTTGTCCACGTGCCCTCCCTGCCACCGCCACCAACACAGGTGGTGACAACAACTCATCTGAAGGTGGTGACAACAACTCATCTGAATGTGGTGACAACAACTCATCTGAATGTGGTGACAACAACTCATCTGAATGTGGTGACAACAACTCATCTGAATGTGGTGACAACAACTCATCTGAATGTGGTGACAACAACTCATCTGGATGTGGTGACAACAACTCATCTGAATGTGGTGACAGCAACTCATCTGGATGTGGTGACAACAACTCATCTGAAGGTGGTGACAACAACTCATCTGAATGTGGTGACAACAACTCATCTGAATGTGGTGACAACAA
>SZWC01001066.1:124873-145127 GCA_023375785.1 Penium margaritaceum | reverse complement strand
AGGAGGAGGAGGAGGAGGAGGAGGAGGAGGAGGAGGAGGGAGGGAGGAGGAGGAGGGAGGGAGTGGGGAAGAGAACGTGTGGGAGGGAGAGGGAGCACAGGAAAGGGCAGGATAAGAAGGGAGAGGAGGGCGGGTGCAGGAAGGAGAAGAAACAGGAGGAAAGGGGAAGGCAGGACGGAGCAAAGGGGAGGCCCTGGGAGAAGAAGGGCACGGAATCGTCAGTGGAGAGGGGCGGGAAGGGGAAGGGGGATGCGAGGGGGAGTCATTTGAGGAGTAGGTGACGGAGGGAAGGGACGGGACGAGGGAAACAATGGGAAGGGATGTGAGGGAGAGGAAGCAGAGGAACATAGACGAGGGGCAGGGAGGCAAGGGTAGGGTAGGGCAGCAGAGGGGAATGAAGGGAACGGAAGGAAGAGGAAGGTAGGGAGGGGTGAGAAGGGGAGGGGGGGAGGGGGACAGATGGGAAACACAAAGAAAATCCAGAAGACAGACAATGGTAGAACTGCCAACCCTTCCAGCAAGGTAGAACTGCAGCAGTCTCAAAGAGAGGAGGTTGGTGGCAAGCCACAACGTCAGAAAGCCATTGCAGACAGACAATTTCAGACAGGCATTTGCAGACAGACATTTTCAGACAGACATTTACAGACAGACATTTGCAGACAGACATTTGCAGACAGACATTTGCAGACAGACATTTTCAGACAGACATTTACAGACAGACATTTGCAGACAGACATTTACAGACAGACATTTACAGAAAAAACAATTGCAGACAGACATTTGCAGACAGACATTTGCAGACAGACATTTTCAGACAGACATTTACAGACAGACATTTGCAGACAGACATTTACAGACAGACATTTACAGAAAAAACAATTGCAGACAGACATTTACAGATAAAACAATTGCAGACGGGCAATTACAGATAAAACAATGGCAGACAGACATTTACAGATAAAACAATTGCAGACGGGCATTTACGGATAAAACAATGGCAGACAGACATTTACAGATAAAACAATTGCAGACGGGCAATTACAGATAAAACAATGGCAGCGCTCGACGGAGGCCATCCCCCCCACGCTGGCCGAGCTGCCCTGGACGGCCGGAGGAGTGGAGGTCCTAGGCTGCCCAGTCGGCAACCAAGCCTTTCAGGAGGAGTGGGCAGAGGCGTGGCTACCGCAACAGACCCGTGATCTCCGGCAGCTTGGCCGCATGGAGGACGTACAGGCGGCGATGACCCTCCTTCGGCTCTGCATCATCCCGCGGGTGGACTTCTGCGTGCGGGCCCTACCTCCCGAGCGGTGGTGGCTCGCGGTGCTGCAGCAGTTCGACGACGCCGTGTGGGCGGCGGTCCTTTCACTGCTACAGGTGACGGCGGCTACCGACCGTGCGACAGAGGACTGGGACCTGCAGCAGCTCGCCCAGTGGCAGGTACAGCTACCCTTCCGCTTTGGCGGAGCCGGCCTCCTCAAGTCCCGTGATCGAGCGCCGCTTGCCTTCGCATGCGCCACGGGCTCCCTCCTCCACGCTCTGGTCTCCGACTTCGGCTCTTTCCTGCCCTTCGCTCGGACCCTAGAGTTCCTCACCCCCCTATGGCGGCGGGTGGAGGAGGAGCTCCCAGTGCAGGTGTTCCGGGCCTTCCCCTCCCTCGACGGTCTGCAGCAGGGGCCAGCACCACGGCTCTACCAGCAGCTGAGTGAGGTGTGGTATGCGAGCCGACGGGAGCGGTGGGTGGAGGAGGCGGGGACAGCCGCGCTGCGGCACTGCGCCTGCCCGGTGCCCTGCGGACAGAGCACAGGGTGCTGCCGTCGGGCACAGAGCAGATGTTGGGCTACAGCGTCGCGGGGCAGCGCACTGTGGCTCCAGGCCACACCGTCGGGGGAGGACGACCGGACCTACCTCCCAGAGGCAGACTTTCGACTCCATGCGCAGCTCTGGCTCGGCCTCCCCCTCGCACACCTGGAGCAGGTACGGGTACACCCCCTCGAACCTGCTGCCGTGACCCGCCGTGAGAAGGAGGGTGGCGCAATCTGGCGTGTCCACAACGCCATCCGCGACGAGCTCGCAGACGTCTGCCGAGAGCACCGTCTCCCGGTCCGCGTGGAGCCGACGGATGTGCTGCCTCTATCGGGAGGGCGGGGGTACCTCCGCCCAGACCTCACCTTGGTGGACCACGACCTCGGCATCACGTGGGTGTTGGACGTCACGACGGTGGACGCACAGGGACAGCGAGCCACAGGGCCGGGCCGAGCCCTCGAGGCTGCTGAGGAGGAGAAGGTCGAGAGATACAGAGCGGCTCCGCGGCGGGGACACCACCTGCGACCCCTCGCTTGGGAGACCCTGGGAGGCCTGGGGGAGGAGTTCTGGGTTTTCTTGGCCCGCCTGGCCAAGATCTGCCTCTCACGCGGGACTCGACAGTGCTCGGCGGAGACCCTCGCGCTCTGGGCACAGCGGGCGGTGAGCATCCTCGCACAGCGGGCCTCCATCGCGGGGATCCGCGCCCAGTGCGCGGCCATCCGGCTCTACGTCTCCACGCACGCCAGGGCCTCTGCCCCCTTCATCGGCGAGGTGGCCCCCATCGCGCGCCAGGGACGCGTGCGCTCCCTCCTCACANCAGACAGACATTTACAGATAAAACAATTGCAGACGGGCATTTACGGATAAAACAATGGCAGACAGACATTTACAGATAAAACAATGGCAGACGGGCATTGCAGGCCCAGGCCACGCCGCCACCCACACACCATTTCCGCGTTGCCACCGAAGGTCTCCTCCGCATGGAACCTGTCCTCCATCACCTCCCTCCGCCTGCCGCGCTGGCACACCGCGCCAAATCCTGCACCGCCGCCCACTGTCACGTCCTCCTCCGCACACCTACCCCTCCCTCCTCCTCTTCCTCCTCCTGTGACGAAACCTTCACCCAACAGCCCACCAGTCACACCACAGCCACAGCCACCACCACCACCACCACCAGAAGCAGCACTAACAGCACCGCGTTGGAATGGTAGGCCAAGGCCCCCTTCCCCTGCAACCCTCCCGGGGGCCCCTCCTCGCATTGCTCCAGAGAGCCCTGCCGCCCCTGCTGCCCCAGCAGCAGCAGCAGCGAACGTGCTGCCCCGCGCAGGGATGTCGAGCATAGGCGGTCGCTTGCGTTTCAGCCCCGGAGCTTCTGGCCGGCGTGCTCCCCGTGCTGGTGCACCCAACGGCGCCGCAGCAGGTGCTGCTGCCGAGACTGATGCTTCTGGTGGTGCTGCTGCTGGTTGTGCAGGCACTGCTGCTGCTGGTTCTGCTGGTGCTGCCGAATTTGCCGCTGCTGCTCCAAGCTTAGGAGGTGGCGCTGCCGCTAGCTGGGGCACTGGCCTAGCAAAAGGGGGGAAGGGGGATTGCGCACCCGCGTTACGCGCGCGGTGGGAGTTCAGTGGAGCGACGGAAAGGGATCCCACAGCTGCGGGTGGCCCAGCGGCTCCCATCCCTAGGGTTTCAAGACCTTGGGACGGGCTGCTGCTGCGGAAAAGAGTGCGCGGAGAGGGCGGGATCAGGGATTGGAAGGGAGAAGGAGGCGGCGGCGCAATGGTGGAAGGGGTAACAAGCGTGGGAGGACCCTGCGTAGATGGAGCATGACGAGGATTAGGAGCGAGGGGGAATGAAGCACGTGGGGATGGCGGGACAAGCGGACTAGTGCCCCCCACCTCGCACAACCTGTTTCCGCTCTTGACAATGCTCCCGCCACTTCCGCTGCTGGTGCTGCTGGTGCTGCTGGTGTAGGGGGGCGACAGGCTGGCCTCGCTGGTGGGCGAGCCCGACAGGAGAGACGACATGCGGGAGGAGGTGGAGGAGGAGCTGGAAAGCTGAGGGCACGCTTCTTCCTTTGATCCGGTGAGGTTTGAGGGAAGAAGAGGCTCTGGCTCTAGCGTTGGTTGTGTGACGCAACCACCTTCGTCTGGGTGGTGCAGCCAAGTAGAGGTGCGAGGATGTTGGGCCATCTTCGAGACGCTCGCGACTTGTCAGCGGGTAGAGGAGATGCGGGATCGGGGAAGGGTGGTTGCGAGCGGAGGATGAGAGGGCGGGTGGACCGGGCTCAATGTGGCCGAGCACTTGCGAGGGCGGAATTGTCTCGAGAAAGTAAGCCGCTCCACGACGAAAGCGAGTGTGTGCGCGAAAGAGAGAGCCAACCAGACGAGTTACGTCTCACCAGGCAAGACTAGTCGTCATTGACGTCTCATGCGAGAACAGTCTTCGATGCACCGAGGACGCTCCATGCTCACTCGTTTCGCACAACGCCGAGGGTAAGGCGGTGGTCCAGTCTCGCATGACTGCGGCAAAGAATAGAAAAAGCGGGATGGAAGTCCGCCGTGCGAGGCGATGGCGCGTTATGAACAGCTGTGGGTGGCAGAAAGGCCTGTGTAAAGAAATCCGAGTAGCAAATCCGAGTCGCGTTCGGCGCTCTCTCTCGTTTAAAAACGCCCAATCGGAGGTCGTCTTGGGGCACCTGTGGTCAACCCAGAGCTCGTACCAATTCGCCTCGGTAGGATAGCAATACCGAGAGTTTGAGAATTTTTCTGATGCAAACTGTCGGCATAAACCTATGTCATAAAGAAGCACTCCATGATGAAAATGCAAAATATTGGGCTTCATTGATGAATTTCTCAAAAGTTGCTACAACCCCTGAGGTGTCGCAACTCGTCTCAAATCTCCTTTGAAACATTTTTTAGACAAAAGCATTGTCAGTCTTAGTATAATTGTGACATCATCAAGGCAATACACGTCCTCACATGCACGAAGTCACCCTAGTCTTGTGTAACGTGGCCGTGCCACGCCGAAAGGTTGAAAGAACCGCGTGGCTCGAACGGGGTCACATGGAATTGTGGGCGACTGGACGGGGTGGCTTGAGGGTCTGAAAGCCTCAAGCACCGCGGTTTTGTCCTAGTTGGTCGAAGATTCTTTCGAATTTGCTACATTGGTATCAGAGCTCCATGGCCTCAATCCTACGTTGGGAATATCGGAGGCGGTTCTCAAACCTAGTGGGATGAGTGTAGCGTGGCAGCACCACACTGACCAATCTAAGGAGCCACGTGGCTCGAGTGGAGTTACCCAAGAGTGTGGGTAGTTGGATGGATGGCTTGAGGCTTAGAGACCCTCAAGCACCATGGTTTTGGCCTAGTCAGCCAAGGATTTTGTCGAATTCACTTCATCTTAAGAGAACACAAAAAGTCTAAAACATACACGATACTTGGAAACGGATGGTGTCACACTAGTACTGAATGAAATTGGAGAAAATGATGCGTGCACCATTAGGATTAGAAATAAAATTCAATAACATATGATGCATTTTGCGAAAAACAAGTTAAGCTCGCCATGTGAACTCAACTCACCATGACTTCCTACGGGGAGATGAAATCGTTCAATGTGACACAGACCATGAAACAAGTCGACCAAAAAATTTCTTCCATAAACAAAAGTTTCATGACACAAAGTTGGGGTCCACATTCATTATTCTACATGTGACATGACAAACTATGCCAGCTCACACCACATCACCTCATAAAAGCATGAAAAAAGACCAATTGTGGAAAAACAAGAAGAGGAAAAAAGGGGCACAACCTAAGCACCAAGTGATAAAACGCTAGGAGAAACATAGAACTGGGACCATGACAATGAATTAAAAGAAAACCCACCAGGACAAACCGAAAGTATAAAAAACAAAAGAAATCCATGGGCAAGAACAAAAGACAAACAGGACACACACACCAGTAATTAGCATTAACAAGGTGTACACACCACACCAAACCACACAATGCGACACGAACCAAACTCCACTAAACCACACAAAACCACACAACAAAAAAAATAGTACAACACACAAAATGGTACACCAAAACACAACTCGCTAAAAAACAACACATCACACCAAAAAACACAATACACAAAATTCAATCCAAACCATGCCACACAATGCCTTGCTATCAATTCCATTATGTTGAGTTTTTCAATGGTGGGGGCACACGCAGGAATGGCTAGTGCCTCACCGCAGAGCCTCCAGTAAAACAAGGGGGTCCGTGCTGTTCCAGGATCTTTTTGTGTGTCTAGCAAACTTAGACGAAGTCAAAATGTGGAATAAAAGCTTTTTAAAAGTACAAAGTACAAGTACAAGATCTTTCCAATGAACAACAGCCAAACAGAGCTTAGCTCCATGCTCTGACGTATCTCCTAGCCCCAAACTAGGGCACAACGCCTTGCTAGGCCGTCAAGGCCGTCCACGCAAGGGTCTCAGTGCAGCCATCATCTCGAGTGATGGAAGACCTTCACAACGTCAGGGCCACCTCCTCGCCAGGCTGGCAACACCTACCACGCTTACTAGGTCGTCAGAGGATTCGGGCTGTTCTTGGAACGGCCACCAAGATGTGGTAGACTGGCCACCAGCAAACATGTCGTCCTCCTCCCAGGCTGGAAGGCAGAGCCTGACTTATAGGGGCCTAGGAGGGATCTCGAGCATGAACCTCCACCCATGATGGTGGGCAGAGCCACGCTTATAGGGGCCTTGGAGGGATCTCCAGTAGTGTCCTCCATCTAGGCTGGCAAGCAGAGCCATGCTTACAAGGGCGTTGGAGGGATCTCCAGTAGCGCCTTGGTGAAAGGTGCTCCAGTGCTAAGGCGTGGAGACTTGCACTTGATATGGTGTAGCCATTGAAGACTAGCTACTGAAGATCAATCACTGAAGATTAACAACTGAAGATAGTTGAGTGTGCCAAGGCCACCGCCTTTTATACTTGTGGCCCTGGCAAGTTGATTGCCTTGGTGGTGGTCGGAGAAGCTTCCTTTGATGCACGGTGAAGTTTCACCGTAGCCGTGGTTCTTGCACCACAACTGACCACATGGCTTTGTATGTGCAATTTATCACCATGTCCGTGATCCTCAGATCCTGTGACTTGTCACGGATCATTGAGAGCCATTGATCACCTTTGTCATAATGCTTGCAGATCAATGGTCCTTTCAGATAAACGTGAACCATTGATGTGTGGAATCATGGCTTAAGGAAACTTCCTCCATAGGGAAGCTTCCTCTCCGTGGAAACTTCCTCTCCACCTTGGCTATCCGCTGGCTTGAACCTGAGCCATAGGGAAGCTTCCTTCCTATGGCAGCTTCATCAGGTTCCACGATGTAGCTTCTCAAGAAGGTTCTTCTGTCAGAGGCTTTGCTGCTGCTCCATTGTAGATACCACATGCTCACATGTGGTCCGTGGATTGCCGTCACCGTGAAGCTAGGACCAGAGCTCTCCTCGTAGGTTATCCACATGGCGATGAGAGAAACACGCTGAGTCGTGCCTTCGGATTGTCGGTGCATGGCGGTCCCCACTTGACGCCCTCACACTGCTCCGTGCGTCCAGTTGAGTGAGGTGTGGTCCCACCTGACCAACAAACCTATGCGGTATTGCACGGGTTTCAGCTCCAGCAGGCATGCGCTGTCCTTATGCGCATGCTTCTGTACAAACCCCTTTCACACCCTTAAAAGGATCTCTTAGTGGAGAAAATTAAGGCCTTCGAAGGAGGAAATTCCGTGTCGAGCCGCACCCGGCAAATTCACGAAAAAACCCGTAAATTCTTCTTGAAGTCTTTGATTGGAGTTTTGACTATGCCATATTGATGTAGTAGATCAGCATAATTATCGCTCACTCCAACACATTAGACATCTAGCCACATCATACCACGCCAAACCACACCACACCACACCACACCACACCACACCCCACCACACCACAACACATCAAACCACACTTTGTACGGATTTTCAACATTACACCATACAATACCACGTAAACCCCTACAAAAAAGCACAGCATATGAACCACACTTCAACTCATGCTTTGAGGATCAAAAACACAACATTTTGTTTCTTTCATGATAGAAGAAAAAACGTTTTGTCAGCTTAAGGAAAAAAACACCATATTCTATTAAAAGTGTTGCATATACCTTAACAATATTCATGATAAAATCTGTAGAATTGTGATACCTCTCTATAAGATGAGTGAAAAATAAAGTTCGACCATGTAAAGGAACAATGTAAATTTAATATTTACAGTAGAATGAAGAACATAGAAATTTCCATTTGATTCATTCATTCATTCTGCTTTTAAGTATGATGATGACTTCATGAGTCATAAAAACCTTAAACAAGTACAAATTTTCAAACAAAAACATTTTTGCATCCTTTCACAACTTTAGAGCTATTTTTATGAAATATAAGGACTTAAGATTGTAAAAACAGTTCATATATTTATCAAATTGATCGCAAGTCTTTCTTTCATTCTATTCCCAATACAAAAAGTAAATATAGTTTCTTCACAATTTATGAATTCGGTCATTTAATGAGATGCATTTCATACCCATCGTGTTTTAATGTTATGATTTATTCACAAAATTTACATATATTCATACCGGTTGTAACATATCACATGTAGTAACTTCCTTTCAATGAAAATTCATGTTAGTGATGAATGACAACTTTGTTCCATCACATAAATAACAGATGAAAGGTATCAATTAACACATAATAAAAACTGTAATCAGGCTTCTCCTTATCAGTATACCAACAAAGGAGGGATATAAACACTATCAATTGCAGCCTTTGTTTAAAAATTAAAACTTTGTTTACTTGGTACTGCATACAAAAAAAAATATCCCTTAAGGATAGAATGTTCCATGTTATAAAAATAAGTTTGGAATGAATCTTTGCAAACACACCCTTGCTATGTGAATCGCTTATGGAAAAAAACGTATAACATGCTCTTCATTTGCTTTTGGTTCATTTCTTAATACATGATTACTTTTGTCTTCGTTTTCATAGAAAATTCAATCCTCTTTTTATACTTCATTTCTTAAGGTATTTGTAAGAGTGACATACGATCTGAGTGAAAGAGATTAAATTTCATGATGATAACACGTATTCATTGTGTTTATCCTTACACTATGTAGGTTTCTATACAAGATGTATTTCTCGAAAAAAATACAAATGTCCATTTCTGAATCTACTTTGCCTTGTAGAATATCTCACCTTATTCAAGGAAAAATGAATGTACATTTCATCAACACACATCTCTTTGATAACGCAAAAAACAATTTTTATGCTCTTGAGTGTATGATATGGCGCAAAGGTAATGAATTCAACACAACCCTTTGCACGTTTCAAGAGTTTTATTGAAGTCATAAAATCATAATTGAATTTTGACAACATAAATACGATAATTTTCATTCTCATTATGTAGTTATGAAAACAGTTGTAGAAACGTTTTAAAATAAAAATGGAAGACTCGTGTTTTCCAAAAAGAAAAAAATCTATCATAAGAATATGGCACAAATCTAGGTTTCATAGATACCACTCGTAATGATGCTCATAATGTGAAGGGAAACATATATACTTTAATTGACTACAGGATAATGTACTCATTCAAAGGAATCTTGATGATTCGTTTTGTATTCTGCAAGACCATAATGCTTTATTTGGACACATAAGGGAGTCACCAAAAACATGAAAATTCATTTCCCAAAAAGGTTTTTCTTCAAAATATTCAATAAATTTTGATTCAACCTTTGATTATCAACTAAAATCTCACGGATTTGTTATTTTTATACAACAAAAAAGTATTTTAAATCATTGTAAAATTATCATCATACCTACTACACATTTTTTGAGATGTTACATGATTTTTCTGAATAACAATGTTGTGATGTGTTCACCGCATTACATAATGGTGATGCATTCAACATAAATACTATGATGTCATGAATTCGAAGATAGACACATGACAATAAGAAAATAACATGAGGGGGGTTCACTTGCACGTGGACACTCTTTATACATAAAAAGGTTGAGAATGATAAGAATAACTGTAAGACTCCACGATAAACATAAAGTAATGTATTATGAGTAATCCAACCTTCTACAATTACATCTCTCTTTTAGCAAAAAAATAATAGTAAAAGTGGAGAGATTCTATTAGAATTCTTGCATTGTGCACCATGTATTCCCTCATTTTTCATACATGGCTAAGAATGCAATTTCTACCTAATATTGGTCCATTAAAAAAAGATGTCATCATAAATGTTCGAACATTTGCTAATTTTATTACCGATTCATGTTGTCTAATCGTTGCTTGACTTTTGATCCATGTAAATAGTGATAGATTATGGTATGTTCGATCATATAGAGGGATAGAGACGACATAGAATCACAAGTAGTGATTATCAGCCTACCATTTGAAAACGTTTCTAGATTACACCTATCATGGAAGAAAAAAATGATTTTTGGTCCTCTTATGAGGATTCATGGTTCATCACCCAGAATTATACACTTGACTATTTGTGTATAAAGAATTGTATTTTTGCATGAAAAACATTTTCTCAAAACATCCACATGAATGCAGGTTAGCAACACGCATAAGTACATTCCTAGTATGCAATAAAAGGTATGATGGGCCCCATGTTATATTTACCTATTCCTAAGGATATTCCACGTTCACAAGTGCGGAAATTGGCCGTATGTGCCTAATATGAAGAAATCTGTCTCACATGTATGATGGAAGAACGAGCACATCATAATGGCACCTCTCTATTTTTTTTCTGATGTCTTTTCAATGCTAGATTTCATATGTCAATTGATGTCTTGATTCGTTCCCACGCATTTATCTTTCATCACTCTTATTCCAATTTCTCCCATATGCAAGTATTTATATTGAAGAATGGCTTCATTCTAAGATATACCACAAGAAAGGCAAAACACAAGGAGTACACCACTCTCCCTATAAACAAGAAACATTTCAAATTCCAAACATCACAATCTACAATACTTTAGATACTTAAATTTCCATAAGTTTTAGAAAGTAGGACTTATTCGATAGATTCTGAAGAATTAATGTTCTAGGTGTGGTGCACGTTTTACATTGAACCTTTAAGAAAAAGGCTTATCTGAATCTTTTTGTTGTTAAGTAATGTTTATCTCCTGTATAATTTGATGGACTCAATAGAAGCTGACATGTAGAGCGATGGGTTTTTGAAAATGGTCATTCTTATCATAGATAACATCAAAGCGTATCATATTGAAATTAACATATGGTTTGTTCATAGAAAGCATATTATTTTTGTTGATGGGATGCACCAAAGTTGAACATGTATGGTACGTTTTGGGGACATCACGCACATGATTTCTACTTTGCTCCACAAGTGCTTTCTTAAATCATGCACTATCATCGGGCAATCTAGAAAACGTACACAAAACTTGTGTGGTCTCATCTTTTATTTTCATACAAAGCCTTCTCTATTTCTTGACCTGTTTCTTGACATCTAATTCCCTTCTTCCTCCTCTTTATACATCTCTTCCTCTTCCTATTTCCATCTTCGCATCTCTATCTTTCTCTCTCCTTGCCCATTTCTCTTTTTCCACACATCTCCCTCCCTTTTTCTGTCCTCTCTCTCTCTCTCTCTCTCTCTCTCTCTCTCTCTCTCTATCTATCTCTCTCTCTCTATCTATCCATCTCTCTACCTCTCTCTTGCTCTCTCTCTCTCTCTTTCTCTTTCTCTCTCTCAATCTATCCTCCTCCCTCTCTATGTTTCTTTCTCTCTCTCCGTAACTTTCTCGATTCCCTCTCCTGATCGTTTTCTTTTGCTCTCTTTCTCTATTTCCTCAATTTTTTTCCCTAATCTCACTCTATCTTACTTCCTTGTGGCTTATAAGAAACTATTCTTTTTATAGATATTCACTCTGTTTTTATTCACATATTTGTGTGAATGAATGTTTTTCTTTGTGCTTTATTTAACAAAAAAATACATTCTCATTACCAGTTGGCATATCTTAGTTTTTATGTTTACTTAATATGATATGTAGGTAATACATTTTCTAGGTCATCAGACCTAGAAAAATCTTTGTTAGTTATGCTCTCGAAAAATACATGGCCCTCTCTTTGGGGAATTCAACACATACGTTTTTTCAGATGGATTGTTGGATCATCATTGTTTTCTTACATCAATTAACATTGTCCATAAATATCCGCCAATGGATTGCGTGAGAACCTATCATCTCACTTACCTTAGTGCAGTGGTAAGTCGGATGTGGAACTCAACGTGTTTCTAAGACCTCATGGTGCGGAGCATGGTGTATATGGGTCAGTGTGATGGATTTGTGTGACAACGTTCACATATCACACACTCGTTTTGCCAAGCTATATGATATTCATAAGTTTTTTTTTATGATGCTATTACTCGAGAATGTAACACGTTTTCTGGAATTTACCACATCACATGTCAAAAAGACGATCAAGTATGAAAACATGCATTGTTGTTTAGAACGAGAAGGTAGTTCTTCTAAGGAGGACAAAAGTGCAGATCTTTGAGGACCCTTACATTTCTTCAAATAAATTTGTTTTTACTTCTTAAAAAAACATCACTATATACAGGTTAAAAATAAACATCAAAAATACTCTTTTGGTCTATGACATGGATAATATCATTGCACACATTTTCAATATTGAGGTCATGAGAAGCTTGTTATGTCTATATTTTCCTCTTGATTCATCATGAGAGGCTTTTATGTTTATATTTTCCTCTTAATTCATATGTTTATATTTTCCTCTGATTTATCAATGGTTATGGACGAATTTTTGAATGCAAGAGAATGAAGAAACAAGCGAATATTTCAAACATTTTGATTTTTCTCATGTTGGTATTGTTTTGTAAATGGAATTGCAATCTCAATATCCTTTCAAAAAAGCCTCAGTTTGCATATTTAACATCTTTTCACAAACCTTCTGCCAAGTAGGTTCATTCTCTATCAATGTCAATCATAGAATACTAAGTCCGATTTTTTCGTTGTTTTCATTTTATATCAATCCTCTCAATGCACCCGTCTAGAAAGAAGGATGTCGCACAATGGGTGCGTCATGATTGCATTTTCCACTCACTTTCAGTACAATTGCCACTTTCACTACCCCCATTTCTTTAGGCCATCAGTGGGTCGATTGTGAGGACGAAAGTGAAGACGTTGACAAGTCATTGCAAGCTATGACAGTGAAAGTAAACTATTGTTAGTCAATGGAAAACCATCAAATTTTAACATAAAATGTTGGTCAGATTGATCAGCCCCTACAATCTAATGTAGTGAAACACATGGTGGAATCAAAAAACGTGGATTGTAACCTATATATAAATTGTAGAGCACAAAGACCATTCTCACATGTAAGTGCATTTTAGTTGTAAGAGGCTAAAATACCGGGAAAAAAACATACTTCTTCTTCCTCACTATTATTTAGCATATTTCCAATGTAGCTCCTTGATTATATTTAATAAATACTTTGAAAAAATAAATATTTGCCATAATTATGCATAAAAACACACATATGTATATACATCAAAGAGATAAAATTTTAATTCTTTATGTTCTCTCCTGAAAAGAAAATGATGGTCCATAAAAGTTAGAACACAAGGTCTAATTTGACACATACAACAAATTTGTGCACTAAGTGTGCTCTTACCCTACTTTTGTGAGGTGAGTGAGCTAACTTGTCACATACACTAACGCGATTCACTAGTGTTCTTGCTTAGAAGAGAATTTTTTGCAATATTGAAAAATAATCAAGTTGGTCTTAGAAATATGAGACAAATTAGCACACTCAGTGCGTTCTTAGTGTATTTATGTATGGTTATTTAGCGCACTAGTCACATAGACTAGCCCCACGTAGTGGAATCATTCTAAACAAGATAATTATTTAGCCACATTACAAAATGCGAGGTGAACTTAGACACATAAGACAAATTAGCGCACTAAGTGCCTTCTCAGTGTACTTTGGTGTGGTGAGTGAGCACAATTGCTACATAAAGCAACCACACGCACTGGGGTCCTTACAAATGTGAGGATTGTTCGGCCAAATGATACAAACAATCAATTTTCTCTAAAACACATGGAAAAAATGCGCACACCAAGTTTTTCAGTTTAATTTTTTACCCACATTCCACTTACAATACTCCCAAGCACTATGGTTGTTTTTTATATCATATTTCTTTTGGCCATTGAAGACAAAAGCACTTTCTTCCCATACACTATTAAACCATTGTAGGCATGGGTGTAACAGACGACCTTTAAAGATACCACTTTCAAGGTACGCACTTAAAATTAAGTGTGTAATATGGCATTTTAACCATAAATCATGTTAACAATACAATTTAAAAGTATTTGGAAAAATAATGGTAGGGTTGGTGTGAAACTTGAAGACTCCTTTGTGCAATGACTTTGACCATGGTGATGTGATGCTTCAACACTAGTCAAAACACGATACAAACACATCTTTTCTTCAATTATACCACGTATTGTTGATGCCTTTTACGTTGTCAAAGTGGTTCCAATGCCTTCCTTACTAATTAGATGTGTTGTTAATGAGGGGACTGGCCTTTTTAGTCATTACGATGTTGATGTACTCTATCATAGCATTTTGAATATGATCTATGATTTTTTTACCATGAACAAGGACTTTCACATCCTTCAAATACATAAAAATAATTGTCCCATCCACCAATTTCAACATCAACTACTTCACATCCTTCCTCGTCTTTGCAATTTTTCTAGCATGAAGATGCACATGCATTGATTTTGGCGCATTTTTTTATCATGTCTATTTATAGATCTTGTATCTACGTACTATCCTTCTCATTGGAACTCCTTTGGAATTTTATTATGGACAATGGTTATCATCTGGTATAGATGTTGCAAGATGGACCAATGAAGTGTGGCGTATACACAAAATATTACAGCTTTTCCTCATAGTAGGCTTCCCTTCGACAAGGAAATCTAGACATGTTGGCAATGGTATTCTTTTTCTTTGTATTAATCTGAAGTAGATAGGTGGACCGAGGTGTGTTTGGGTTTGGAAAAGCCTGCTCATGCTCATGCAACTTCGACAATCTACTTAAAGTACGTTGAGTGCATTATCATGTACTCTCAAAGGTTTGTGAACTGAGACAAATGAAAGATGCATTGTTAATAACAGATGTAAAGTTCAGCTTTTAGTGGGTAAAACTAGTAATGGCCCACACATTTGATGGTAGCTATATTTATGTTACGAGTTTCCACTTACATTTTGTAACTTAGACTTTTTGCCAAGAAGGTAGTTTTTGATTTTGGATTATATGGTACCACGAAACTCGCATCTCATGATTTAGAACCTGATGTGCAGTTAAAGGGTTCAATTGAAAGAATTTGTATTGAAATTTTAGATCAACGCTATAAGTTATAATAATGTTATTAATATTTTTAAAATTCTAGTTTGCTCTCATTCATACTAATGTTTTTTATAAATCATTGTCTAAGTCTATTATGAGAGATGGTAGTCAATGGGCAACACGTTGTATAAAGACACAATTTATAAAGACCTTGACTATAGTATGGAACATTGTATGCGAAGACATGTATGAAATGATAAACTCATAAATTTCCATTCAAGATCCAACCATGTTTTATTTCATACTACTGCATTTGAATATCTCAACTGTTAAATATGTGATTTTCTTTGCAAATCTTTTTTTGATCCTTCTAGGATTGATTGCTTCTTTGATGTAGTAATATGATATTTTCATTTGTATAACGTTTCTCACAAGGGTTTTGTTTTAAGCTGAAATGAAGTTTGGTTTCACATTATGAGTGTTGTCTTATCAGGATTTTCAATTTTGTTTTACGTGAGAAGTACCATATGTTGGTATTGGGATGTGGGAAGGCTACATGTGAAGGCCATGTCCAAATTATGTCCGTGGTGCTTGTGAGTTGTCTATAATTAGATTGGCATCCAACTTATGGCCTTTTAGTGTTTTGGGTGGAGTTTTTTTGTTAAATGGATATGTTGCGTAAATGTTCATGAGTATAATCAAGCCCTCCATTAATACTCGGGTTGTGTGTGTGATGTCATGGGCCTCCCAAGTCAAGCATTCCATTTGGAGGCATATTCTTCCTTTTATTTTTTTATGTGGGGGCACACAGATTTAGAAGGTGGATATTTACATGGTGCTCAGGTTGCAAGTCATGTGCACTTGTTTGGTACTAGTTGACTTGCATGTTTGTTGTGCCTAGTGTATCTTCTTGTGCACCAACAAAGCATTCTCTACGAGAAATCCTATGTTCGAATCTTGTGTTTCTCGAACGTTTCTTCATATTGTTGCGTGAGAAGCTAATCCTCAATTAGGAGGAGGAAGGTGGGAAACAAACTTGCAACATGCTCATAGAATCAAGCGGGAAGACAGCCGACAAGGAGATATGGGGCTAGACATGAAACACTTCGAAAACGCCTAGACCAGATGCTGCCGCTCAGCCCGCCCGCCAGTGGTAGGTGGTTCGGCCCTCGTCCTGTGCGTCGTTGCTTGTGCAGCAAACATTCAGCGGACGTTCCCTACGCGGCTGCATTTGAGGGGGTCCGAAAGGAAGTCGTCGTTCGATGGCATCGTTGACCGATGGCGCAGCGAACCACACAAGGATCGGACAGTCTGTGTCAATGCTGGCTAGGTTTGTCTTTTCTAACCAGCGACGAACGCCAACTGTGGCAAACCGCCAGCTGGTGCAAGGACCAGCCTGGGTTCGCCGTCCGAAATCGAACCCTACGTCTTTTCCTCTTGCGGGCGCAGTGAACACGACCGCGAAGCATTCGGCAAACCCCGGGCGCGGCTGGTAAACGCTGGAATCCATCCTTGAGCGCTATCGGACAGATATTTGCACCTTTTGTTGGAGGACTTCCATAGTCCAAACACCTCACCCTGAATTCTCGTTATTTTCATACCGGTGAGGAGAGCGATGCAGGCGGTCAGGTCCGGATTGAACGTTTTCCAACTGCGGACGAGCATCGAGCTTTCAACCATGGATTTTCACACGTCATTGGTGGAAACGGGGATTGTTGGGAAGATTCTGTTCAGTCATTGGTCTGCCATGTGGGGCCCGCCAGGATCGCTGAGCAAGGGAAGAAAGAAGTTCGGGGTGGTTTGGATTCGACCACACGGCCCGTGTGGTCGCCACACAAGCGGTCAAGGAGCGTAATGGACGTTTGGTTCGCCAGTCGGCCACACGGAAGATATTTTCGCGCGAAACTGCTTGTAGGCCTCGCTTCTGGCCACGTCTCCTTATGCAATGTGAACCAGACGACCGAACTAGGATTTCGGAACAGGTTCGCGAAATGAAATGGACTGCTCGACTGATGAAGGAGTGAACGTTTATCCGTATGCATGGAGAGTCAACCAAGCGATCCTCATGATGAGAAATGATTATAGGCGCCGTTGACCACACAAGCATTCCTAGTCAACCGTGCCACGTCATTGTGTGGCGACCACACGGGCCGTGTGGTCGAATCCAAACAACCCCTTCGTCTGGACGAATCGATGTGGAGGGCCGAGCCACTAAACGTGGACGAACTTTAAGGAATAAACACCGCGGACAGGACCGACTGCCCATCGCTGGAATCCATCGTTGAGAAGCCCCAACGACGCATTCCAGCGTTTACCAGCCGCACCCCCTATGCTGACGATGCAAAAAGAGAGATTCGAACGATCGATGCATCCGTCTGGCTACGAACAGTTGGTCCCTCGGTAGTCTCGATCGAGAGGGCGTGAAGGCGTGAAGCGGGGAGGCGCATTTGAGATCGGCACATCTGAATTACAATCACTAGAGGGCACGTTTATAGACTGTCGGCTTGAGCAAGGAATCTGAGGGGGTGTGTAGTTGCATTGGTGATTGCAATGTAAGCATCGCGATGAAACCACAGCTCGCTACAGTAATGGAGAATATTGCATCTCATTGACATCATTCTGGTAACAGTTGAGCGCTGTCCCATAAATCTACATTTAACCTTGCATCATTTTGTTTCCTCATGTCCTTCCTTTTTGGGTTACATAGTAACCCTATTGTGGTCGCTTGGCTGCCCGCGTTTTTGTCGTGTAGTGAATTTTTTTTTAGCAAAGTTGTGCGACGGGGAGACGTCAGGAAAATCAACTTCGCGGTCAAGACAGGGATGCTAACGTTCCCGGCTATGGTGACAAAGGAGAGGGGATGAATCTGTATCAAAAGGCACGATAGTTGTGTTTATAATGTAAAAATAAAGTTTCTGTGTGATTCTCATGCTACATCGTAATCCTAATTTGTCAATGTGAAGTTGTGGGGCTATTTTACATGTAATGATTTTTGTGAGCTGACATTGTATAAACATTATTGATTTGGATTACAATGGGCTTCAATCTTATAAACAATAATATGATGTTAAAATTATTTTAGCCGTTCATGTCAAACATTATTGTTACTAAATGTCACCAATGTACCACAAGTTACATAGTGTATGTAAAAGACATGAGGAGGACACGAAGAGGTCTTTTATTGATACTTCATAGAAAAAAATACTGTTATCTTACACATTTTTATGCCCATACATTNCCCCACTTGTAGCCCCCTCCCCAACTGCAATGGCATTCCATATCTTTGTGGGTGACGTTGCTGTCGCTGTCACTGTTGACATCAACATTGCCGCCGCTGTCGCTGTCAATGTTGCCGTTGCCATCGCCGTCACCGTCACCATCGCCGTCGTCATCGCCGTTGTTGTCGTTGTCTCCGACGCTGTCACTGTTGTCATCACACACTGACACACACACACACACATGGCATCGCATCACATCATATCATGTCATGTCGCTTGCTCTACTGATGATGTCGATGTTGATGTCCATTACGATGATGTCGCAGCCTACTGCCGCTGCCGCTGCCATTGCTGCCGCTGCGCTGTCACATCACATCAGCATGCATACTCATTGCATCACATCACATTGCGTCTCAGAGCATCAAGTTGCATTGCATTTTCACATCACATCACATCATATCACATCACATCACATTACATCACATCACATCACATCGCATCACATCACAATCACAATACATCGACAGTGACATCGACAGCCCCCTCCCCAACTGCAGCCCCTCCCGAAACTGCAATGGCATTCCATACCTTTGCGGATGACGTTGCTGTCGCTGTCATTGTTGATATCAACCTTGCCGCCGCTGTCGCTGTCAATGTTGCCGTCGCCATCGCCGTCATCACCGCCATCGCCGTCACCGGCGGGGTCACCGTCGCCGTTGCTATCGCTGTCGCTGTTGTCGTCACACACAGACACGCACACACACATACACACACACACACACACACACNAGCCGTTCATGTCAAACATTATTGTTACTAAATGTCACCAATGTACCACAAGTTACATAGTGTATGTAAAAGACATGAGGAGGACACGAAGAGGTCTTTTATTGATACTTCATAGAAAAAAATACTGTTATCTTACACATTTTTATGCCCATACATTTATTTCGCTTCAATAGGATCTGTACATTGATGTCATTACTATGTTGGGTGTTTTCGCTACGGGATTTTGACATTACACAACATGACAAGATGACACACGATGTAACATGAGATAACATGACACAACACATGATACAACATCAGACACCACAGCATGACACGACACATCATGACATGACACCGTACGACACGTCATGACACGACGCATCACGACACGACACGGTATGACATGACACGTCACGGTACGACAAGCTACGACACGACATGACACGGTACGACACAACCCGAATAAACATGACACCACCCAACATGACACGACGCGAAACAACACGATTGGTACGACACGACACGACACGACACAACACGACACGACACGACACGACACGACATGACATGACATGACACGAAACGTGTCGACACGACTCGACACGACACGATAAACATGACATGATGTGACACGACACGACACAAAATGACGACACGACATGAAACGTCACGACATAGCACGACACGACACACAATGACACGACACCACACAACTTGACACAACACGGGACGTCATGGCACGACACGACACGACATGACACGACATGACACAACACAACACGACACACGATGACATGACATGACACCACACGACACAACACGACACACAATGACATGACATGACACGACAGCACACTACACGACACGACAGCTCACAACACGACACGACAGCACACGACACGACACGATACCAGACGACACCACACGACACCACACGACACGACGGGACAAGACACGACATGAAAAGAAACGACACAACACGACACGACATGACATGACACGAAAGGACACCACATGACATGACACGACACGAAACGAAACAAAACAAGACAACATGACTCG
>SZWC01001066.1:99907-119144 GCA_023375785.1 Penium margaritaceum | reverse complement strand
TGAGTGAGTGAGTGAGTGAGTGAGTGGGTGAGTGATTGAGTGAGTGAGTGAGTGAGTGAGTGAGTGAGTGGGTGTGTGAGTGAGCAAGAAAACGAGTGAGTGAGCGAGTGAGTGAGTGAGTGAGTGAATGAGTGAGTGTGTGAGTGAGTGCGTGAGTGAGTGTGTGAGTGAGAGAGAGGGAGTTAGACACGGAGAAAAAGGGAGAGAGGGAGGGGGTCCTTGTCTCCATTGGTGTTGTTGTCACCGTCTTTGTTGTTGTCGCATATTGTCGCTCTCGTTTTTTATGTCACTGTCGACGTCGCCATCGATGTTGATGTTGCCATCGATAACGACGTCGCCATCGACGTTGCTCTCCACGCCAACGTCATTGTCGACGTTGCTGTCGACGTCGCTATCGACATCGCTGTCGGCATCACTGTCGGCGTCGCTGTCGGCATCGCTGTCGGCGTGGCTGTCACCATCGCTGTCACTATTGTTGTCGCAGTCGCTTTCGCTGTTCCTGTCCCTGTCGCTATCGCTGTCACTATCGTTGTGCCTGTCCGTATGGCTTTGGCTGTGGCTGTCGCTGTCATTGTCGTTGTCGTTGTCAATGTCGTTGTCAATGTCGTTGTCGCTGTCGATGTCGCTGTTGACGTCGATGTCGACGTCGCTGGAACTGTCGACGTCGCTGTTGGCGTCACCATCGCCGTCGATGTCGGTGTCGACATCGCTGTCGTTGTTGCTGTCGTTGTCGTTGTCGCTGTCGCTGTCGTTGTCGCTGTCGCCGTCTCTATGGCTATCACTGTCACTCTTGCTGTTGCTTTCACTGTCGCTATGGCTGTCATGTTTGCTGTAGCATTTGCTATCACTGTCGATGTCGCTGTTGCTGTCACTGCCACTGCCACTGCCACTGCCGCTGCCCGCCGCTGCCGCTGCCGCTGTCACTATCACTATCACTGTCACTGTTACTATCATTGTCACTGTTACGGTCACTTTCGCATCACATCACAATGAGATCACATCGAATCGCATCGCATAAAATCACAGAAAATCACACAATACCACACCACATCCCATCACATCACATCACATCACATCACATCACATCACATCACATCACATCACATCACATCACATAAAAAAACTGCCATTGCCATTGCCACTACCACTGTCACCGCCACTACCACTGTCACTCTCACTGTCACTGTCACTATCTTTGTCATTGCATCAATCACATCATATCGCATAGATTGCATCGCATTGCATCACATTGCATCGCATCGCATCACATTGCATCGCATTGCACCACATTGCATCACATCACATCACATTACATCGCATTGCATCACATTGCATCGCATTGCATCACATTGCATCGCATCGCATCACATTGCATCGCATTGCACCACATTGCATCACATCACATCACATTACATCGCATTGCATCACATTGCATCGCATCGCATTGCATCACATCGTATCATGTCGTCTACGTCAATGTCGATGTTGACGTTGATGTCGACGTTGACATCGATGTTGATGTCGATGTTGATGTCGATATCGATATCGATGTCGATATTGATGTCACTGTCACTATTTTCAACGTTGTCTTGTTTGTGTGTTGATGCACGTACAAGGCGACAATGCCGTAGGCGACAAACAGTTCGGCATAATGTACTCAACGGAGGAACAACCTTCGTTGAGCATAACCAGAGAAAAAAGACTGGACAAGCACGAGATAACGCTCTTCTTTCTTCCTGACAGTGTCCACTCATGGACACGTTCACCATCGATGTAATTTTGGACTAAATCGAATCGCTATCGGTGTCGCTGTCACAGTGTGTCACATCACATTGCATCGCAATGCATCAAATCACATCACATCACATCACATCATATCACATCACATCACATCACATCATATCATGACGTCGTCAATGTTGATGTTGATGTTGACGTCGACGTCGATGTCGACGTTGATGTCGGCGGGCGATGTCGATTTCGATATCGATGTCTTTGTCGATGTCGCTGTCGCTGTCGCTGTCGTTGTCGCTATCGTTGTCGCTATCGCTGTCGCTGTCGCCGTCGTTGTCGCTGTCGCTGTCGCTATTTCTGTCACTGTCAGTCACTGTCACTGCAACTGCCACTGCCACTGCCACTGTCACTGTCACTGTCACCGTCACTGTCATTGTCATTGACGTTGTCATTGTCACTCTCACCCTCGCATCACATCACAGTACATCGCATTGCAAAGCATTGCATCGCATCGAATCGCATCACATCACATTGCATTACATCCCATCGCATTGCGACGCATCACATCACATCACATCACATCACATCACATCACATCACATCTCATTCACTTTCACATTGACATTCACAGTCACATTCACTTGCACATTCACAGTCACAGTTACACTCACATCCACATTCACAAAGACTTGGCACACCCGGGTATTGATAGATGCTCGGCCAACGGCGGTGGGGTAGCGGCGATGTAGACGGCGCTAAAGACGACGGAGGTGGTCCCTGCCACCGACGACGACGACGACGAGGAGGGAGGGATGTCGTCCCTCCGTCCTGCAGGTTATTTGCTGCCGCGATAGCGGCCACTGCTTCTACCACTGATGCAACCGCTGCCTTGTAGCTTCTACTGCGGCTTCCACGGTTTCTGCTGCAGATGCTGCTGCCGCTACTGCTGCGGCTTCTGCTACTGCTGCTGCTCCGCGTAATTCTAGCTCGAGGCAGCAGCTGTAGACTTTGTTCGCTGGTGCTGCTTGCACGACTGTTGCTGTTGCTGTTGCTGCTATTGCGCTAGCAGTCGCGCCATTGGCGCGGGTGAGTGGATGCGGGCAGAGCTCCGCGACACAATGGGGCCCGCAACGTCGCTGGTGAGAACGGCTGGTAAGTGAGGGAACGAAACCCATTCCATAATCGTCCGCTGTTGACGTAGCCAGCGCCTGTTTCTTTTTTTGTATTTTTTGCATCGATGCCTACAGCGTGGGTAAGCCTCACCCACGCCGTGCGGACAAGACAAAGGCGCAACGTCGCATGTGCCATGAAGGTGTCTTTGAACGATACTTCATTAGGACTTTTTTTATATCCCTGAGGGAAAAAGGAAATAGCATTGAACCCAAACATCTGAGTAGATGAAGAAGAATGATGTAGACATATACATCTAGATAAGTATAGGATTTAGTGTTTTATTTACATGTGAGTATCATATTTTTCAATGCAAATCTTTTCACATGCCACTTTATGCATACATATAGATGTACATATGCATGTGCGTACATATGCAGATAATGATGGATACATTTATCTATACCTATGTGCACAAATTTTAATAAGTGAAAATATATTTCTGTAAACCGAAAGTTCAAGGATGATGATATGGTGAGGACGATGATGTTACAAGGGCAATTCTATCACAAGGAGATATCACAATGGCGATTATTGTCAATGAGATCACAATGATGATATCACGAGGAAGATCATATCACCAGGGAATTTCATTATGTAATAATGCATAAAATTTCGCATGAAAATCTAAAATTCCCGGTACATTTTTTACACATATGTACCATGTACACGTCCTAACTTGGTTACTATGTAACCCATTGTAAACTTTGTTTACAACATTGCTAACTTGTTTATAGTTGCATCGCCAAAATATTGTGTTTCCTTCGTCATAGGCCTTCCGAGCAGGAAACATGTCAGTTCGTGGAACTTTGGCTTTGAAAACAAATCAAATATGCGCTAGAATTCAAACATCCTGTGTGAATGCGCATTCCTTTGGAAAAATCTGACCATTCATTTTTGTCCAAAGTTCTAGCTCGGCTCTCTACACATCACGATGAGATGCAACATATGGTCAGGGGCGATTTGCGTGAAGCATTGCATCTCCACCAAAAATCAGTGTCAAAAGCCCAAAATCAAAAACATCACACCTCTATGTTGACGTTGCACTTGAACGGTCGCTTGATGAAAATATTATGATGACCAAATGAAATCTTGACTTGCCAACAATACAAACACTTGTGACAAGAGCTGACGTATTTCTTGTGGTTTAGTATTCTCGGTAGTCTTGCGTTTATTTCCTCCATCACGATGCTTTCATCAGCAACGAAACTACACACTCCCTGAATTGGCCGTCAAAAAGGCATCCACACCTTACATGGATGGAAGTCGATCTTCCACGAGGGATGTACCAAAAAACGGATTTGGCGTCAAACATAAAAACAGGATGAACGGCAAGTTGCCTTGCCTTTCATTGTTTATCACCAAAAGCCCCGTTTTAACCTTTTTTATCACGAGAAACCCGCTGATGGCCTGGCCCGCGGGGTGGATTGTCTTGTTACAATATACCCCGACATGAGGGTATATGGTAACATCACAGTATACTCTGTCTCCGTACTGAGTCGATTATGGTATTTTTAGCATTCTTTCTATTTCTCATAACATGTCCTGTGTAAGAGGTGGAAGAGCCTCCTATTGCCAGGTTGCCTTTTTCATTGCTTGCGTGTTTGTATTTTAATCCCCCCCCCAATAACGTTCTACAATGTATACACCCATCCCCCCTCCCCTACATTTTTGGAAGGTCTCGTTTACTTCATGAAAATGTTTGATAACAATCACATTTTTACATTGAGATATGCCCACAAGAGGACAAGGAAAACCTGGATTGGTTTTGCCAACTTCTTGCAAAGGCATACCAAACAGCTCGGCACAATGGAACCGCGGTCATCAGCGACAGGGACGCAGGGCTTATTGTCTCTATAAAGCATTAGTTGCCTAGTGGTGTCCACACGTTCTACATGCACCACTTGCGAGAGAATGTCAACTCGGAGGCAAGAAAAAAAATTGATGGCATCATGTGGAGGCCGGCTTGTGCCTTCATGCACAACGTGTTTGACTACGCGTGTGATGAGCTCTTCCAAACATCAGACAAGGGCTACAAGTACCTGTTTGGTGGAGACGGGGAGCCCTGGCTGTTGATGGAAAAGTGGACGCTTCTGAAGTGTCCTGTACCACGTGGCGGTCACATGAAGTCAAACGCGATGGAGTCCCTCAATGCCTGCCTCGTGGACATTATGCACTTGTACCCATTTCACTACTTTGCATCGATCTACCCGTTCGTGCTGAGACTCTTCGTGGAGCACCGGCATGCCACCCACAACTGCAAGAACCAATACGCTCCGGTGGTGGACACCAAGCTACAGCACTACACTTCACACACCAAGGAGTACCGGGTGCTAAGCCATGGTGGCCTCGTAAGCACGTCGTGGGCCCAAAGAGCCTCTCGGATCATGAGGTCGATTTCAACACAAAAAGGTGCACGTGCATGCAGTGGACGGAGTACGGGTATCCATGCCAGCACGCTATGGCACTGATGCTGAACCAAGGTGTCAACCCTGAGCTGTATACAGACATGCATGTGACATAGATGGCATGGCATCGGATGTACGAGATATCCATGCCAGGAGTCAACCACCACGAGCTTCAGTACGACATGCATGGATGGGGCCAGCCAGGTCTGAAGCGCTCACGTGGTTGACCAAGCTCAAAGCGCATGGAGAGGGTGACTTAGCGCAAGCGGGAGCGCATCTGCTCCAAGTGCAGCAGGAAGGGACATCCCCCCCGTTTCTACAAGAACCCGCCAGCACTATCACAGGCAGTTGTGGCTGCCGAAGGCCATGAGCCGGTCATGCTAGAGAGCTGGTCATCAATGCCGGGGGCCATGAGCCTATGACAGTTGAGCTTGTTGGAAGTGTCGTGACATCGACAGCAGATGACGAGGAATGTGATGGAATAGAGGGCGTGGAGGGCATTGCAGGCAGTGGACCAGAGGACGTGGGCACTGTGGGTGGTGGTGGGATGGAGGGTGCTGTTGGTGGTGAATAAGAGGGCACGGCTAGTGCTGCTGCGATGGAACAGAGGGTGCTACTGGTAGTGGAACAGAGGGCGCGGATAGTGTTGTTGGTTATTTGACAATGGTGTTAGCATGCAGCAAAGGAGGCAATAGATGCCCTGCTACACGTCTTCCAAGACGTTCTAGGGGCTCTCACGGTGCTGGCGATGCTACAAGCAGTGGTGCAAGTGGTGGCACAGACGGAGGTTTAGGTGGTGTAGACAGTGGTGTAAGCGGAACGGTAGGTGGTGCATGTAGTGATGCTGGCAGTGTGGTAGCAGATGGTGTAGACGCCTATGTCATAATGGCATTATAGGTTGACAATCTTGAAGACGCGGATGACTCAACCAATTCCTTATGGTGTGAGAGCTCAGAGTCTGATGACTGCACTGACACACATTTAGAAGAGGAGTGGCAGTCCTAGATTAGTGGGGAGGAGGAGTGGAATTTCTCCTCTGGCATGTCTGACGAGGACAAAGCACAGCCCAAACGCCGTCGTCGCGGACAATCCTTTTCTGCTTGTGTGCCATGGTAAGCTCTGTCTCCGTTCTTATGGCCATGAGTATTCTCATTTTACGTGCCTCATCTACATGCTATTTAACAAATTTTGTTTTTATGCCATTGCAGGTTGAACCAATGACCTTCATCAGTGGGTCAATGAGGAACCAAAGGAAGCGCACGGTGGTGTGGAGGAAACATGGTAGGCTACCAATGGAGGGACAAAGTGCCAGTGACTACTCAGTCATGGAGACAACACTACACCTTAGCACAGTCAGTGTGCACGATGGCGAGGAGACAGTGGCCAAATCACATGTGGCCTATCCTTGTAGTGGTTGATGGGCATCACCCTTTGGAGAGTACTTTGATGCTGTGTGTGACTTCTCTAGTGAATCATAGTGTGTGCCATGGGGGATCATTTACTATGTGCACGGCCTACCCATTTATATGTAGATGTGGATTAGCCATGGGTACCTGACTCCTCTCTTCTTTTGATTGTCAAGTTTAACTCCGATAAATGTCTTACCGGTGGCCAGTGTGTTCTTAGCTCAGTGAACAATGTTACATTGGTTTAGATTGTCATAGTTTGACCTTAGGAATCAATACTTTATCACTTAAACATGCAGACCTTAGGTGTCCAGACACTGGGTAGATTGATGACCAATCGCCTAAAACATAACTGAATTATCCACCATGATACATGTAACCGTCCAGTCCATGACACGATTTTGTAGCCTGAGACGGATGTATGCCATACTATTGTTACTGCTAGTGCCGTCACTATACCATTTTGAAAAGAGGGTGCGGTCTTGGCATAATGTTTAGAATACACACAGTAGTACTGAAGAAACATATGGTTGGCTTGATGAACAGTAGTATAAGATTGTACTGAATTATCCACCATGAAACATGTAAGTACATCCAGACCAAGACACGATTATGTAGCATGAAACGGTTCTCTGCCAATAATGCAGTTACTTCTTGTGCCATCACCGGACCAAACCAAGAAAAAGTGGGTGACTTCCTTGAGAGATTACACAAACATGCATGAATTGTCCACCAGAAGTGACCTAAGGTTTCAAGCCCAAGGCTTCCACTGCATGGAGGTGTTTGGTGGGCGAGGAGAGGGCATGCGAACGTGAAGTCTCCAGCACATCTTCTGTGGTTCGCATGGGTCATTCACTTAATAGGGCAGATCATTGGTTGCAACGAACAAGTTATTGCAAGACTTGATCGTAGCCCATGCCTCCATTTCCTGTTGGGGAGTGAGAGATGTGCTGGACATGGTACGTTGGCCTTCCCAAGCCCCAGCTTCGTCCCATCGAAGTGCCCTCCCACCATTAACCCATGTCACGGCTTCGTTGTTTGTATGAATGTTAGGAAACTCATTTGGAGAAGCCTTGTCATGTCCATACGGCGTTCGACCCATCGTTTGTATGATTTAAGAAAATGTGAAATACGCCTCTAGCCTCCTTGGCCAGCACGATGTAAGAAAATATCACATGGCCGGTGACACATGAATCCATGGGTGGCCATTGTCCATTGCCCAGTGCAAGACCCATGGTTTGTACGATGTAATAAAATGTTACATGGCCAATGACACCTGAATCCATGCCATCGATTCAGGTGTCACTTGCCATGTGGCATGTGGCGGATGGCGGCTGCCAGCGCTCTTGGTACGAGCATCTCTCTGATCCCATTCTCCCTTAATCGCGACCTATGCCCTATGGGCAATGAAGGGGTCTATGTGACATGGAGTACCCCACTCACGACCTTCAACGCCATTGTTCCAACCCTCAGTTGACATGTCATCCAAGCCATGGAGGCCGAGTCGATCCCACATGACAAGTTGTCGCTACATGAATGAAGACAACGAAGGCACGGTATGCATTTATGTACTGTTCTATATGCCCAAAGACAGTGCGAACCGGTACATTATACCGGTTCAAAACCTGAACGAGTGTCCCTTAACGTGAGTCTAGCGTAAACATAACCTGTGTGTTACAATGTGCATCATTTGCGACGGATGGTGGCTAAGAGACGACGAGCTCTGATTGGTGTATAAACCGTTGATCCGAGAATCGTACGCCACGGCATCGAATGTGCCCGTTCATCTAGTCTGCGAAAGCTTGGTAGTAATTTCACGGAGAATGGACTATGTCGGCGGTGCCTATGAGTGGTCCTATGGTTCTAGCTCATAAACTGACACCATGGCATGCCACGTAGCCGGCGTGAAGCTCCCCTGTAATGATGAATATAATTCTCACACTAGGGTCCTGTTCTGTTATTGTCGTGATCTGTAGTCATGCCTCAGACCCGCGTGAAAAGTGGGAATCGGAGTCACGTCGTGAAAAGTGGATAATGGATGCTTCTTTTCTTAACTTTGGACATAGTGCACACCAGTTAAAATCAATAGGGAGAACGGAAACCCCCTGCCAAAAAATGGACATAGTAGTCTTCTTCTCTTACTACTGGCTAATACGTAAATGAAGTTCTCAACAGTGGATAACCCGGGCAGAATTTTTTCTAATGGTGGGTAAAAATGAACCGGCCCCAACATATAATGTTGTCCCACCTTCCCGAACCCTGTATGTTTCCCCCTTCATTTTCCAGAATCAATCTAGGTGAACACGTGGTATTTTTCCAGATCCTTGTAACGCCAGGTAGGCCAAGCGGAACATGGATAATTCATGGGAGACGGAAATTTGAGGAATTTGGAAACTTGGTTAGTTTTATTTAGCAAAAATTGAACTCCGTTGATAAGTATCAAACATGTTGAGCACATATATGCAATAGGAAGAGATACAATGAGGAATATGTTAGGTCTTGGACTTTCGACTAGAGCAACACATGCGACATTGTGCCATGGGTGGTTGCTTTGAGAACCTCCATGAAAAACTCTGGTGATTTCAAGTATATCAAGGTGCGGTTTTATAATAGTCCTGTGTCATCAGTTCTCTACAGTCCCGTTCACCATTTTTTAAAGTGGTCAAATGTGTTGGGGGCTTCATGGATGGTACACAGGAGATAGGGGTAGGTGACCAAAATGCCCTCGGAAGGACAACGTAAAATTCTTGAGGCCGACGTTTGGTGGGCCACTGATGTGATCACAGAGTGCCCACCCGCGGAGTTTAGGGACTCTTGCACATTCGGGAGATAACGATTCCGTTGTTCATAACCGCGACGTCCCAGCATGTCAGCAGACCGGGCCAGTGAGGCCTCTACAAGCCGTCGATCAGATTATCAACGACTATGATGTTGTCATAGGGCTCACAAGTCTTGTACAATATCGTAGCCATGCCACTTGGCCAGATACTTGGTTAGTTTTTTTACGACGTCAATGTCCCATGATGTCCTCGTTCACATGCTCCATATCTTTGTTTACTTGATTTGGAGGTTGAGAAGTGACATCTCTGGTAGGGAATATCTTGTTCTTGTCTCGATAATGATTCAGCTTGCTGATGATGAAGACTAGATGGATCGCCATGCTCTTTGGTAAGCGCATGTGAGCAACAACCAGATTTTGCATTCACTCAACCTCAAACAAGCCCAACGTAGATTTATGTTTACCGAGCTCATTAGGATGCGATCACCAACGCCGGGTACGTTGTCGCTTTGATGTCTGTTGGTTGCTCGCTTCATTACTACTTGCGTGTTTCCTCGCAAATGTTAGAAAATTCTCGCTAGTGGGTGTGAACCACGGGTGTGGTAGGAAGTTTTCCGTAGATCAGAATCTGACTCGTTACAGTAGAAGTTGCCGAGTTGTATGCAAGTCTGATGGTCGACAGTATTGCTGTCTAATCAATGCTGTAGAGCTCGCCTAACGTGTGGGGGATTTGATCGAGTGCTTGATTGGTACGCTCAATTTTCTCTTCAAAGCGAGGGCAACACTTCATTGATATTTGGATTTGAATACCATAACGCATCATCAGTTAGCACCAAATTGGCTAGTGGAGTCTTTGTTATTGATGGTGGTTCACAGCACTCCTTGTGGTCATATGGTCCGATTAAGAAATTATTGCATTGTTTCTTTTGCATTGACGGTGATCGACGTCTGGATAAAGTACAATGTTATGGATAATCTGTGTACCACCACAAGGATGGCATCATATCTCCCTACAGTGACATCTAATCCTGTCATAAAATACATGCAGATGTTGAACCATGACTCCATTGGAACAGCGACTAGTTGGAGTAGTCTTGGTGGTGTCGTGCAATGGGATTCTTGCCACTGGAATATCTCAAACAATGTGCATACTGCTGTCATGTTAGCCAACATCCGTTCCTACATATAATATTTCACCAGCTTCTTGAGAGTCTTTTCCTTGCCGAAGTTTCCATCTAGACCAGTATCGTGAAATCCCTCCAATGGCATCCATCGTAACCCCTCACTGACTCGCTGATAGGGATCTTGAACAAAAACTTGCTTTTGTCGTACCTGCCAAAATCTGTATACTCCCCTTTTGCGGATAACCTTGCGAGACAAAGGTCTTGTTTGACAAGAAATGTGTTACTCTCTGCCATCAAGTGTGGTCGTCGACTCAGAGCATGTACTATATTGGTTTTTTAGGTCGGTATTCGATGTCATACTCAACGTTGGAATGAATAAATCTATCAATCATATTTTTGGATGACTCAGACTTGGTCGAGTCTTTAGATATTTGAGCACAAGGTGGTCAGTGTGGATATGATACCGTTGCCAACCCAAATTTCACCTCCATATATTGAATGCGTGTAAGGCCGCCAAATCTTTATTTCTGTTCACGCCATAGTTGAGTTCCAGTCCACGTCAATTTTGTGACATGTATCTGACCGGTTGTTCTCTGCCAACGTTGCCTTCGAGGAGAGCATAGTCGATTTCTTGATCAGGAGCGTCACTGGTCATGATATAGTCTAATGCTGGATCCACCAACTGTAGGCTATTGTCGAGGTCAAAGTATTTCTCAAATAGTTCAACACTTCTTGTTTGATGTCTCCCTAAACCCACTTGGTTATTTTATGAGGGAGCTCAGAGAGGCGCCCTGACACATGAGCGTTGTCCCTTACAAATCAATGGTAAACGTTACCAGATCCTTTAAACACTAGCATGTCCCGAATATAGGCCGGCGTCGACCAATCAACAACCGCCTCCACTGTTCTCCTCCTGGGTACTTTTATACACAAGGATGTTGTTGAGATACACGACGTCAAAGTTGTGAAGGTATGAACTCAAAATGTTGTTCATCACCTTCGTACACGTTACAGGGTCATTGTTTAGTCCAAACGGTATAATAGTGAATTTGATGTGCCCGTGCATGGTGCAAAACACTAACTTCTTAATGTCGTTGTCACATATCAGATCTAATGATAGCCGCAGCATAGGTCAAATCCAGTAAGAATCTCAACTTGCGGGGTTGGTAAAAAGATTCATCTGCTTGTGAAAGGGGGTAGCGATTCTGGATGGTGATTTTTTTCAATACTCGATAATCCACATACATCCGCCTCTTGTCTTTTTTTAATGAGAAGTGCAGGTACCACGTAGGATGATGTGGATGGCCCGATCAACTCCTAAGTCACCATCTCATCCAACAGCTTGATGAGTTCGGTTGGCCTGTGGTCACTCATCTGATATGTCCCCTTGACTATGAGTCTATTGCCTGACTTCAGGTCTATCTGGTGATCAGTGATACATTGCTGAGGTGACACTTGAGGCAGTTTGTCAGAAAAGAACCCTTCAAACTCCATAAATTAGAGGCGTGCTTCATTCAATATGGCACGTGTTATTGAATGTCTTTTCCAAATAATGAGCAAGTGTTGTTGGTGATACCCTGTATTCCATCCGGTATTTCCCGGAGATGTTTAGTTGGCTTATAGTAATGTCGTTCAGGATGCAAGAGGTAAAACCGGAAGCAAAAGGCCCAGTGAAGCGTGAAACATTATACAAACGGCAATTGAAAAGGGAAGCCTATGGAATTATACACCTTTTTTTTGCTCAGCATAACCTCAACCTAAGTCATGGGTTGCCCGTTGCATGTAACGCTCAAAGGACGTCCATTGCTACCGCTTGAGAAATAGGCATGTGATCAGGACGTTCTAGATTTTGGTGCATGGGGATTCATCATCCCACCATCTCCACCGATGGATCCGTATGATACATGAGTGTAATTGACAAAAACCAAATGCATGTGGGATGCAAAGGAACAGGGACCACCTTCCGTCGACCCATGCAACATGTGTTGGATCCTTGGTGTTAAATTGCCCCGCTATTATCCAATGTGGTGCCTTCGTCCCTGACAGCCATGGTTCCATCCTGACCCAACATGGTGTGCTAGGCTATGAATTGTGTTTCCTGTGAACTAATGCCTTGCGACCCATGGTTAGATAACGTAAAACATGTCTTGGATATAAAAACAAGATACCATGGACGTGACGCAGTTCGGCTAGTTTGGCTTTCAAAACTTGGAAACCATGTGTTGAAGTTATTGTCAAAATAAGTACTAGCCAAATGTTGTATGCAACTATCTCCATTAAGATGAGCCCAAATCATGCTTCATTGTACATGTCACGTATCATAGGATTTTTCATACCATTGAGGTAGCACCGACGGTGACATCCATGAGGAGATGTAAGGAGGCCCGACCAAATGGTACTTCAGGGAGTCGTTCAGACCAAATTTTGTTTTATTGAATAGGCATGAGGCCAAATCCTTATCTGATGTCCAGTTTCAAGCGTGAACCATACCATGAGCAGCGATGTAAAAGTGATTTCTAGCCTCTTTTTAAACCTTCCCAATTGCAACCCATTTCCACTCGTAGTCAGTGTTTTATGCTAAGTCCAAAGCTGGTGCTCACTGCAACCAGTTCCGTCGTGCTGCCGCCATGGGTGATGACGATGAATCTGTGGGTGGGGAAAGAACGTATCCACCTCATGACAGCAATAACGACAAGGAGGCATATGAGGTGGATGATGGTGACGCTTCTGAAATTGGTCAGTTTTTAATACCAAACCATCATACTCAGTGCTACAAGCACTCAACGAAAATTTTGGCAGAAGGATTCTATGACTCGAGATAAGGGTAAATTTCATGGCATTGGTACCCGTGCGAATGACATGCTTCATGTTCACAAACATGTGAACCATGTGATGGACAATATAATGGATATAGCATGAAATGTGACCCTCTGAACGAATGACATAAATGGGAAAGATATAGTGGAACAACTACTGTCTGAAAAATCCATGCTAGGATTCATGTTGGTGGTATTAACTCGCATGACCACGTGGACCATGAAGAATCTCGGATCTCCAATTTGTTGCAATTCCTGAAGCAGAATTGTGATTCCGGTTCTGATGTGGAACCGGAATTAAGGTTCCATATTGTTTTTCAGAATCAAAGTTATGAAGCGGTTTGTATACGTACTTTCAAAAGGTGATGTGGGATGATGAGGTTGCTTCACGGGCCATGCACGACGAGTTCTCCCTACTCGAACGTTCTCCTCTTGGGACGCGTATACATTAGGTGCGTCATTGGTCCCCTCATCTTTGTGCTCTTGTTCCTCCAAGTTTTCCTCCCCCCTCCCCACCGCCAAGGCCCTCCTCCCCATCGTCAACGTCCCCCACCCTCTCAACGTTTCCCTTTTCCCCCTTCAATGCATCATACTATTCCTCCTTAAACCTATCTCCCTCCCCCTCCACGTCTTCCTCTATCCCATCCTCTTAGATCCTTTTTTATACCATCTTCCATGACTATGTTCTCATCACAACCTTCTATCACCATCCCCTCTTCATGCTCCACCGCCACCTCATTGCTGACCGCCGATGCTTGTGTGCCATTTGTAAAAGTGGTCACACAACTCTCGAGTTTTGTCGCATCGGTAGATGAACAAAAAGATGATGGCTTTGGTGGGGGGGAGGCAGTCCGGCCCTTCCTCGTCGCAGTTGTGAAGGGTGGTTGGAAACCATCCCTCAACACTGCGAGGACTGACCGGTAGCCAGCCCTTCACTGTCCGCCGTCCAGCTGGTTGATGGCCGGCCGGTCATATAACCGGCCGACCATCGGCCGGCCATCCTCTGGGCGCTGATCTAGCTGGTCATGTAACCAGCAGCCAGGAGGTTGCGAGGCCTCAAGGGTTGAGGCATGTGGCCTCGAGAGCTTGTCCTTGCCCGCTCCTCCCTGCATCCCCAAACAAGCAATGCGAGGAACAGAGAGAAAGGCAGGGGAGCGAGGTGTGAGAGAAATGGAAAAGCACCGACGCAAAATCACCAAACGCGCCTCACACATGAAAATCTCATGTCGTTGTGGCTCGAGCTTGTTTAGTTCATACTTTATGGTCCATTTACGGAAAACTCGTGCGAACTCACGAGTTTGAGGTAATATGTAAGCCGGACAGTGCCAATTTCACTGATCACGGCTTGAGGATTCCTTGAGTGTGTAATCGGACTGTGAATTTGAATATACAGAAAAAACCGTTCGAGATCAACAGAAGAACGGGGTTGATCCATCAAGAATTGAGAAAGGTACGACCTGCCAAAGATTGGGCCGGCCGAGGGAAAAACAGGTGACGGGAATTCATCCCCAAGGACCAAGGCTTGACCCTTGGAATACCCAACAAGGCCGAAGTGGACCTTGAGGCCCGGTTAGCCAATGAATCAAGGATCATTGAGGGCCAAGGGCACTTCGGAATGGCACCTTGATGTGTTATTACCAGAAAGGGCGCTTCGGGCGGTCGTCACTGCCGCTAGTGGTGCTTCTAGCGGTAGAGTTACGCCGAAGGCTACCTCAATAGGCCGAGCGTGGCCGGGCAAATGTGACCGGTTGCGGTAAGAACGCCCTGACACGTTCTCGAGGGGACGACCCGCAACTGAGCCCCGCATCGCGGGGTGCTATTCAAAGACTAGATGGTGACAGGTCGGCTCACGCGATCACATGATGCTGGCTCAAGATATAGTCGGGCCGCTCCGGGAGTGAAACCCGGGAGAAGCAAGACCAGCATTTGAGTTCTTACACATGGATTTCACCGTTCCATAGGTGAACCTGCGGAAGGATCATTGACACACATCTCCGTGATGGCTCTGTCATCATGCAACCCGTGAACTTACGATGTACAACCTGAGGGACCGTGTCGGAAGGCACGCGTCGGCGCTTGTCTTCCCTGTCTCCTCTCTCCCAGCCGCGCAATGGCGGATTGGAGGGCGTCCCGCTGCTTGAATGTCTCCCCGAACAACGGGGAGGGAGGCCGACTGTAGGAGCTTGGCATGGCATCGTGCCCTGATGCAATCTATGCCGGACACGCCGGTTCCCCTCCCCTTGGGCCTCAGGCGCTCGGCGCCCTGGCGGCCGGAGGGCCCCTCCCCTAGGCGTGCCTCGCCTCTTGTCTTTTCTTCTGCCTTTTTTTTTCTCAACATACCATACTGACTGGAATATTTGCTCCAAATAATTATTTTCATTCTCCCATGCGCACGGATCACAATTGATGGCTAAAACAGCCCTTGGTTTCCAAGACAGACCATCAAATGTGATGTAAACGTCTGAAGATCACCCGCGCTTGCTCATAAACGCTCAAATTTCGGACGTTGAGCTGTCGACCGAGAGAATGCGTGAAGAAACAAGCGTGAACAAAACCAGTGGACAAAAACAGCTGGTGGTATGGTATAAACGGTGCACTAAATAATTGAAAAGGGGGGGGGGATAGGATAATACAACTATGTTTTAATTCCTTTTAAACAAAGGGAGTGAATATGCCAGTCAGTGCGGTAATTTCTCTCACAAAAATCATAATGGTGCTCGTGCTTCCTTAGAGGCACACGTTAATTGCATGTCAAGATCACCCAATTTGAATGACATCATCGGTGTTACAACCATAACAGCACCGCGTATTCTTCTCGTTACGGCTAGTGAGAAGCACGTTTCTCTTTGCTTTGTCGGTGATGATGCTTCCTAGATAGGCTATCTTCAACATAAGTGACTCCATTCTAGTGATGTCAATCCCCGGGCGTAGCCATGTTGCTCAGCCCTCTGTACATATGTATGTGTGTGTGTGTGTGTGTGTGTGTGTGTGTGCACGCGCGTATGGGACAAGACAAGAAGGAATTNTGTGTGTTTATGTGTGTGTATGTGTGTAGGTAGGTGTGTGTGTGTGTGTGTGTGTGTGTGTGTGTTTATGTGTGTGTATGTGTGTAGGTAGGTGTGTGTGTGTGTGTGTGTGTGTGTGTGTTTATGTGTGTGTATGTGTGTAGGTAGGTGTGTGTGTGTGTGTGTGTGTGTGTGTGTGTGTGTGTGTGTGTGTGTGTGTGTGTGCACGCGCGTATGGGACAAGACAAGAAGGAATTTCATATGCGTATGGCCGTTGAATGAAAAGGAACATTAACAATCATTGCATGTACCCAGTCTAGTTATGCACGATCTCTGTTTACACACCTAGTACTTCTTTTGGCTTTTCATTCGGACAACTATTGAAACCATTGCCTTGCTTCGGACGAGTTAATGTTTGGGATATTCCATTATCCACTCTTCTAATTTCCGTCCGATGGCTGAAATAGTGTACTTTATTAGGCCTATGGGAGATGGTATATTCCAATACTTGCATTTGTTTTCACTGCTTACCGATACTTTCAAGTGAGTATTTACCGTCTCTCAACTTATCGTAGTGCTATCCGTCACAATGTACCCTGTCACATAGCATGTCACTGAGGAGTTTCTCCACGCCCTTATGAATCGTGGAAGGGTAGACAACATTATCCTCATGGAAAAGTTTCACTTTGCTCGACTACTACTTTGTCCTTACCTGAAGGACTGTGACCGGAGACGTGCTTCAATACATATGGTACTTCTTTATCATTTAGGCTTGGGTAGTCTTATTTATTTTATTTTTATCCAAAAGACATCATTGGGTATGTATAAATATGCCATGCGGCAGAAACGTGACCTCCAACCCTTGTTTATGACGCAATGCTTCTAGTAGTGTCTCTACCTTATGACGGGTGCTGGCGTATTAGAGGTATCACTCATCACTTTCGCTCTATCAAGGGATATCATAGGAATGTAATTCCTATACCGTAGTGATCTTTAAATTCGTTTTTTCAAGTTTTGTACTTTATGGAATCCATAAATTCGTTCATGGATTTTGACCTTGGAGTTATTTTGGTGGTTGCTTAGCTTTCGTTGAACGAATGTGTACGATCTTCAAATTCGTCGAAGAACACAGTTCGACACTATCGGTTACACGTGTTGTCCACGTTCATCGGCCCTCCGGCTTTGACGAAGCCGCCATTTGTCCTCAGCCACCCATTTTTACGAGTTGCCGAGTCAACAGACACGTGTTCTACACATCGTACGAAGCAAAGTTTCAAATCTGTGCATGTCTAGTGCGAACGAGGACGTCGAAACCGAAGCAATCACTGCAATTTCCTAATCCAACAAGAAACACAGTGTATTTGAACCAGGCTAGTAAACGAAATTTCTTGACACACTTTAGACAGAATTAATTAGGGTGTACCTAATTAATTCGTTGAAGAAAAATTTCGTTCAAGTTCGTTCACAAGAAAAAGACTTATATTTGAAATTAAAGATCAGTAGGGTAAAACATGGACTGTATTGTACCACAAGAAAGTTTACAGCTGAAGTCATCCTAAAATATTCTCAGACCCGACGTCACACTATGTGAACTTTCGGTTCCCTCCCGGTGGACAACAATATGACAAAGACACACTTTGCTTTGGTCTCTAGGTCATGGTAGTTTTTCATCAACTCCGATCAACTAAAGCTGGACTCATTGTAAGCACAACGAACCAATACACAACTGATTTACGCCTTTGCCAAAAACGAGAAGTGTACAGACTTTGGTCACTTTTGTATGCCAAGCATCCTTACTGGGAAAGCTCGCGTTGAGGATCTTAAATGTTTCCCCGCCCACTAGATACCTTGCCTAATGATCTTTCTTGTTATTTCAAGTGCTCTATTGTTTTCCATCAAACGTTGTATAGACAATGGACATAGTCCATGTCAAACACCTTACAACATGAAGAAGGTGCGTGCATGGAGAAGAATGTCCAGGGAGAAAAAAAAAACTATGTCTTCTTTGTTTGTTTCTAATCAACACAACATGTTTGGAAATGCTCTATTTTTGTATTGATGTGACTCATTGGATGCCACTGGAAACTCTTGAAGGGGCTGCAATAATGGGTTGGCATTACATGTCTCCATACGTTTTGATTAAAACCTTTATTTATATGATAAATTGGCCAGATAACCCTGTTGTTGGCTCTTTCCACATGCAAGGTAATGGGTCACTGAAATCTGACTAGGTTTCGAGCCAAAAGCTCGCCGTTTGGGCTGCGTACGAGGTGAGACATTTCCCTCGGGGAGTAGATCAGCGCCAACACCCTTTGCAAACAGATAAATCCGATGGTCATTGCAAACCGTCACATTGTTGAAAGGTAGGCTTTTAGAGTAGGTGCTCACCACACCCCAATGTTTACATTTTCACCCCATGAGGTGGCGAATGGTCACCTCGGACAAGTTTGCCCTTATTTATAAAGGTTTTACGTTTAAAACCACGTTGGTCAATGCAGGTTCAGCTTTTGGACAAGTTCTAGTAGTGAGGTACTGTTTAACATCCTTCACCTGTGACATTGGGGTCCAAGGAGAAAACCGACCATTTGTTTAGGGGGCAAACTTATCCTGGGTGATGGCCTGACCAGTCGCCAACGAATATGGCGACTATCTGGGCACTGGGGCATGGTGAGCACCTACTTAAAAATCTTACCTAACTGAAATGTGACTATGATGACCATAGTAAATCGCGTCAGCGCCAAGCTCCAACCTGACGTAAAAGTCTCACCTCGTCGGCCACCCTAATGGCGAGCTTA
>SZWC01001066.1:80686-92003 GCA_023375785.1 Penium margaritaceum | reverse complement strand
CGCACGCTTGGATACTCGGACTGGAATTGTACTTCACCGCCATCGGCGTGGATGCCTCAAGGTACGAGGCGCGCCGCGACTATGCCGTGACCCTGTTGAGAGGGGCATCGTTGGATTGGTGGGCCGATGTGATGCGGTCCAATCCACACAGTAGTGGAGCAGCAATGGTCGCCGGCATTGCGGCCGCGACCGGAATCTCAACCCCATCGGCTCCAACCTGCAGCAGTGGCGACCCTACCCTGAAATGGCCGACCTCGTGGAAGGAGTTCACGGAGTCGTTCATCAAGCGCTTCACCGTGGGTGACGTAAGGAACAACGCACGTGCTAAGCTGCGTCGGCTTCGCCAAACTGGCGGCGTCGCCGACTACACCCGCAGGTTTCGTGAGATCATCGCCAACTGTGGCCTTGACTCGCACGAATTGTGCTTCTACTACAGCAATGGCCTCAAGAACGACGCCCGCGCTGTGACGGTGATGCACGACCTCAACGACGACCTGTCGACAATGATCGCAGTAGCCAAACGGTACGATTCGCGCGTGCAACAGGCTCATGCCAACAGCCACAACTCTTTTGGTGGTGGTTATGGCAAGCGGGCCGAGAGCGACGTCACGCCCATGGAGATCAGAGCGTTACAACAGCGCAAGTGCTACAACTGTGGCAAGCCCTGCCACATTGCACATGACTGTCGGAGTCCAAAGAAGGGCGACGGCAAGGGTAAGCGGCAAGGGAAGGGGAAGCAAGCCACGAAGGAAGCAGACAAAGCAGCAAAGGAGTCGGGAAACGAGGAGAGCCAGGAGTAGATGGCGTTACTCCTGGCTCCTCTCAGCCCAAACCGCCAGTTGACCGCCCACCCGAACGCCTTGCGGCAATTAAGGGGGTTTCCGAGGTCAAGGCATGGGACACAGGGTATGAGGAGGAGCAGCCCGCACTTCTCTTGGAGGCGCGAGTGAAAGGCGTCAAGGGGAAGGTGGGGAGCCTGCTGGATTGTGGCGCGAGCCACAGTTTTGTGAGCATGGAGTGTGCTCGGAAGTGGGGTCTTGCGCTCACGAGCAAGAAGCGGACCGCTAACCAAGTGGACGGCACGATTGAAGTGGGGTACCTGGCCCGTCCCCTCTCCATTTGCGTGGGGAAGCTTCGCATAACGACCGTATACCGGGTGTGCCCGATGAAGGATTACGATGTGATCCTCGGTCGTGACTTCCTCCACAAGTGCAACCCCGCCGTCAATTGGGAGGCGCGCACCGTCTCAGTCAAGCTCGGAGACAAGGAGTATCCCCTGCCTACGTGGTCCGAAGAAGAGGCCGCAAAGGAGGAGACTTGCGAGGAGGAAGCACCGCAGCAGTCGGTGCCTCGCAAGGAAAAATCGACGCCTATGATGCTGAACTTGGTGTAGCTCAAGCGCGCGATTCGAAAAAAGGAGCAGATTTTTCTGGCGTTCGTACGAGACGTGGAGGACGATTTCGACGAACCAGAGGATGTGGCGCCTGCTGTGGCGCATGGGGCGACTCGTGAGCAGCCGGGGGCCCAAGGCAAGTTTTCCACGGTGCCCGAGGGGCTTCGGAAGGTGTGTACGGAGTTCGAGGACGTGTTCCCCGACACCCTCCCGGCGGGTCTGCCACCAAAGCGGGACGTGGACCATCGCATCGACCTCAAACCTGGAGCGCGCCCGCCTGTTCGTGCAACGTACCNACGAGTTGACCATCAAGAACCGGTACCCGCTTCCACGAGCCGAGGAGCTCTTCGATCAGCTTCGTGCGGCTCGCTTCTTCACAAAGATCGACCTCCGTTCCGGCTACCACCAGATCCGCATCGCAGCAGATGATGTGGAAAAGACGGCCTTCCGCACCCGCTATGGTCACTACGAGTTCCTCGTGATGCCTTTCGGGTTGACCAATGCGCCGGCCACCTTCATGGCGGCGATGAACAACATCTTGAGGCCTTACTTGGATGACTTCGTGGTGGTCTACCTCGATGACATCTTGGTGTATAGCAGGACGACGGAGCATGTGGAGAAGGTCCTCGAGATTTTGAGGAAGGAGAAATTTTTTGCAAAACTCTCTAAGTGTGAGTTCGCGGTGGGGAAAGTTGAATTCCTTGGACACATAATTGGCAATGGACAGATTGCCATGGACTCGCGCAAGGTGTCGGCCATGCAAGAGTGGCCGAAGTTGCGTAGTGTGCACGATGTGCAAGTGTTCCTTGGTTTTTGCAACTACTACCGCAGGTTTATCCTTGGCTATGCGGGAGTGTCAACGCCACTCTCCAATCTCACTCGCAAGGATCGCGAGTGGAGTTGGGGAGTTAGCAAACAAGAAGCCTTTGAGAATCTCAAACGGGCTCTGACCTCCACGCCGGCCTTGCACTTGGCCGACAGCGGCCGTGAGTTTGAAATGGCGACGGATGCATCGGACCTGGCCATTGGTGGAATCCTTTTGCAGGACTTTGGCAACGGGTCGCAGCCGGTCTCCTACTACTCGCGCAAGTTGCGCGGGGCGGAGCTGAACTATGCCACCCATGACAAGGAGATGCTCGCCGTGGTCGTAGCCTTCAAGAACTGGCAGTGCTACCTCGAGGCGCGGAAATGCACGGTCTACACCGACCACCACGCGTTGAAGTACTTCAAGACGCAGCCGAACCTGAGCCGGCGGCAAGTGCGTTGGGTGGAGTACCTCGAGTCGCACTTCGACTACGAAATCGTGTATCGGCCGGGTCGCATCAACCCAGCCGATGCACTCTCACGGCGACCGGACCTGATGATGCGGGTCGCGTCTCTCACCATCCACGAGGATGCCTTCCTTGTGAAGCTCTTCACGGAGGGATACGCGGCGCATGGGGAGTACAACGCTCGGAGATTTTTCTTCGAGGCGCCGTATTGGCGACGGCGCGGCACGCAACAGGTGGTGGTTCCCGCGGTGCCTGCGCTTCGGCAGCTAATTTTGGAGGAGTGCCATGACAGTGGCCCGAGCGGTCACTTCTCCGTCCACAAGACATTGAAGACGGTGGCTCGCTTCTTTTGGTGGCCCACCATGTCGTCGGAGGTGGCTGAATTCTGCCGGAGTTGTGACGTGTGCCAACGCCACAAGGCACGGAGGACGAAGACCCCGGGTCTCCTCCAACCCTTGCCCATCCCCGAGCAGCCGTGGCAGGACATCTCCATGGATTTCATCACGGGTTTGCCCNGGCCACAATGCGGTGTTGGTGGTGGTGGATCGCTTCAGCAAGATGTCGCACTTCATTGCGACGCGTGATACGGTGAGCGCATAAGGCACGGCTCGGCTATTCCTCGAGCACATGGTGCGTCTCCATGGCGTGCCGCGGTCCATAGTGAGCGACCGTGACCCGCGCTTCACGAGCAAGTTCTGGCGAGAACTCATGGAGCGGTACGGCAGCAAGGTGCAGCTGTCGACCAGTTTTCATCCCCAAACTGACGGGCAAACGGAGTGGACAAACCAGACATTGGAGAAGCTCCTCCGTACAGTGGGTGATCCGGACGAGACGGCGTGGGACCTGCGATTGCCGGTCGCCGAACTGGCATACAACTCCGCCACGTCCGCCTCCACCGGCAAGGCGCCATTTGAGGTGGTGAACGGGATGGTGCCCGCCACGCCCCTCAGTTTGCACGTTGCTAGCAACCTGCCCGCGGTGGAGTCTACCGCACGTGACTTCAAGCAGATTTGGGCGGCGACGTGGCATGCATTGAAGAAGGCCCAAGAGCAGCAGAAAGTACAAGCGGACCGCCGACGCGCAGACACAACGCTCAAGGTCGGTGACCGCGTGCTTCTCAACAGCGCGCATGTCAAGCTTCTCGGGGTCCGGACCGACAAGTTGAAACCCCGGTGGCTTGGTCCGTTCGAGGTGCTCGAAATGCGGACACCCGTGGTGGCGCGGTTGGCTCTCCCGCCTTCCATGCCAGTCCACGACGTGTTCCACATCTCCAAACTCAAGCTCTACCATGATCCGGCCGAGCATTTTCCTGGCCGCAGTTGTGAGCCTCCCCCTCCGGTGGTGATCGAGGGCGAGCAAGAGTTTGAGGTGGAGGCCATCCTTGACCACCGTCCTCGTGGCCGTGGATGGGAGTACCTAGTCAAGTGGAAGGGCTATGATACGGCCCACAACTCGTGGGAGCCTGCCCGCAACTTCAACGTTGGCGGGGTGAATGCCATCCTCCGGGAGTACCAAGAGCGAACCGGGGCGGCTCGCTCCTAAAGGGGGGGGGGTAGTGTAAGCCGGACAGTGCGAACGGCACTGATCACGGCTTGAGGCTTCCTTGAATGTATAATCTGACTGTGGATTTGGAATCTACAGGAAAAACCGTGCGAGATCGACCCAAGAACGGGGTCGATCCATCAAGAATTGAGGAAGTTACGCCCGGCCGAAGGTTGGACCGGCCAAGGGGAAAACAGATGACGGGAATTCATCCCCAAGGACAAAGGCTCGACCCTCGGAAGACCCAACAAGGCCGAAGCGCCCCTTGGGGCCCGGTTAGTCAATGAGTCAAGGATCATTGAGGGCCAAGGGCGCTTCGGAATGGCGCCCCGATGTGTTATTACCAGCAAGGGCGCTTCGGGCGGCCGTCACCGCCGCTAGTGGTGCTGCCAGCGGCAGATTATCGTGGTTCACGGAAACGACCATATCTCGGCCGTTCCTCCACGGAATGTTGCGATTCTTGGTGCGTTGGAAAGCTGGGAAGATGAGTTACGTGATGCTAAGGCAATATTGCTCATCCCAGGCCCATACGGAGCCGCGCACGGCTCGGTGACCTCGGATCGCCTAGGATGTGTCATCATGTACATATAGTCTTGTATGTTGACACTTGAATAACAAGTACAGTTTACTTCCACTGCGCCACACGTGTTCCTGTGCTCCCCCAAGACGACCCTACGCTTCCGCAAACCCGGGAAGGTGTGCACTGGCCTCCCCTTGGTCGCTGTTGCCGCCGGTTGGTGCCTACACCATCCGGTTGAGGCTAGCACACCGCGCCCGGTTTACGACAACCTCTGAGACGTCGATAATCGTATCGACGGCTACTACCGCTGTCACCGGGCCATATCTTTACGTGCGTCGGGAGTTCGCGGCTATAAGGGGGGGAATGTTACGTATGATCCCTAATCTTTCTGAGTGGGTATTTCTGTTATTACACAAACAGCCCATCGCGTCGCAAGAACCGTGATGTTCACTCCGACGGTCAAGGAAAAACTGGCCAAATGCCGTGCCCCTAGTGGATATTTCGGAACCTTCGAACAGCTTCGACCACTCTCGCGAACCTACAAACAGAAGTATGATGACCTTTTGGTTGACCTCTCGACGCATTGAGGTGAATCTGGATTTATAGAGATGCATCTCGCATCTTCGCCGTCGATTCTCGAAGACACCCGACTTCTCGGCAGACCTTGAATCAGACCACCCACGACACGATTCCGCATGCGTCGCTTGACAATCGACCCAACGACCCCGACTATGCCTCATTTGTAAAACGATGCATGTATATACTGTTTTACCTCCAAGATTTGTATTGGTTTTCATGGAGTTTTTGATTTTGTTTATTTCGACCAGGCCTAGTTTAATTTTCCAACGTTGTCGATCAAGCTCCGACTGAGAAACGAACGAGTAGATTGAAAATGTCTCGCCCGGGACCCCACTCCAGCAAGATAAACCAACGTCGACGAGTGTTCGTTTTGTTCCGTCTCGCTCCATCGTCGACGAATGTGGGGGCCCCTTTTTCGACGATGGAGTGAAAGGGGCTGACTTATGGAGCCGCTTTATCAAACTAGGCCTTGAGGTGGAACTGCCCAAACAAGATTGGGTACATGTAGGGATTACCCAAAAAAATTGATTATGTGTATGCCCTGCCCGACGTCCGGAAAATTAAAAATACTCTACCCAGCGTTCGGAAGAATAAGACTCCTCTACATGGTGACCTGAGAATATTACCATTTTACCCACGAACAACGAGAAATCGCACCATGCCGACGTTGCATGCGATGCAGCACCGTCATGCTGTCTTCATCAATATCTCTGAAAATTCACAAACCCCTCATTCGAGGGGTTTGTGAATGTTCGTGGTGGGGGTTTGCGTATGGTTCGCTGGGGGAGTCCGAGACTCCCCATGCGTTGAAAGGGAACCTGTTGGGCCTGGCTACCGTGGGGCCCAGCAGGTGCCCGCACAAAAATAAAACCCTAAACTCCTAATGTAATTATGGGTGTGGTGTGAGTACGGTTTTAATGCTAAAACTGGAAGGGTTTGCGTGTGATGGTAAAAAAAGGAGATTTTCCATTGGATTTAAAAAACAGACGTTTTTGCTCAATTGCGATCAAGCGTTGACCTGTTTCATGTAGGGTTTTATGTTTTTTGCGGGCTCCGCCCGCACACCACATTCAAAACGCAAAATCAAGCCAGGGGGTTGCGTGTCGAAAAAAAAACAATCATGTCATCGCTCGATCACGATTATTGCGTGAGAACTGCGAGGGGGTTGGACATGCCCCACCTCGCTTCCCTCGATCAGCGGCGCATGGCGCTGATCGAGCATGGTGAAGCGAGTGGCTAGGGGAGTCTTATTTTTGAAGTCGTTGGACAGGGCAGTGAAATGTTCCGTTCTCTGGGTAGGGCGTTCCTGACTCCCTCACGGATTGGGTAGAAGGGCTATTTGGCCCAACAGGATTATCTGGTCAGCACTAGAATCACGAACCGGTAGTCCATCCGGACATTGGGCAGGTCGCAGAGATCCCAGTGTCATGCCATGCAACACCGAGGGCATCCGATGGCACACAGAGAAATTTTCAGACTGCCCATCCGTCATGAGTTGGAGGCTTGGAAGGGAAGGATTGGAAGAAATTGCATCGTCATACATGCGGCCCATATGACACCCGCGTGCATGGTACGCATGCAGAGTCATCCGCCTGGAGAGTGGGATACTGTGTATAAGTACCAACATCTGCCACAGGGCAAAGCCCTGTGGCAGGGGGGGCCGGGTCGCAGGTGATTGTATTAAATAGCAAGCGACAGAAGATCCAGCCAAGCGCCCAATTTTGTCTCCAGCGCAAAATTTTTTAGCACCAGGTTTCTTTTTGGATGTGGTGACCACGTTGGCAACGAGATGGGGTGACGATGTTGTCAACGAGATTGGATGACAACGTTTTGTACAAAACAAACGTGTTCGGTGTAACGAACCTCGTTGTCGTGGACGAGGAACGACTGATGATGTCAACATGAAGACAAACCTCCTGCGTAATAAACATCATTGGTTTACTACATAGTGGTTCCGTATGGAACGAAACGAGAAAGTAAGAAAGAATCCCGTATATAACAGGAAGCACATTCCAAANGTGTAAAACGAAAGAAACCAGAACGTCTTTTTAAGGAATACCACTCTTGTTACAAACAAGACCACGCAGAAATCATGGTTCTCATAACAAACCAAAATGGTATCTTTATACTAAGGGTCAGGGGGGGGGGATGGGGCAGCGGCGCGCATACCGATGGCCCCATGCGTCACGGGGACACCGCTCATGATAACGAAAAGGTGAATGCACCAGGTCGTAGGGCACAAAGAACGCTACGCAACGAAATTTACGGCATGCGATTCTGATACCAGAGCGTACCGCGCTGAATGCTTCAGCACTGGGGGGTGAGGAAGAGGGGGGGAGCAGCGGCATGCACACCCACAGCTGAATGTGTCATGGGAGCACCCAATGCGATAATGACAAGGCAAATACACCGAGACGTAGGACACAAAAAATTCTATGCAGCGCAACTTACGGCACGCAATTCCGATACCATACGGGACTGCAGGAGCGATGGAGGTGAGGGGGTCACGGTGCGCACACAGCACCGTACCATGGGGCTGGGAAACCATGGGGCATTTAATCAAAGCGAAAGCGCAGTGCAGTAGGGCTTGCCAAAGGCTACCAGAAACAATTTACGGCTCGTCGATTGGTGTCCGATTGCCCATGGTTCCGCCGACCACACCGGAGAGACGGTGGGTGCGCACACTGCACCGCACCATGGGGCTGGGAAACCATGGGGAATTTAATCAAAGCAATAGCGCAGTGCAGTAGAGCTTGCTAAATGCTACCAGAGAAATTTTACGGCTCGTCGATTGGTGTCCGATTGCCCCTAGTTCCGCGACCACACCGGAGAGACGGTGGGTGCGCACACAGCACCGCACCATGGGGCTGGGAAACCATGGGGAATTTAATCAAAGCAAAAGCGCAGTGCGGTAGGGCTTGCCAAAGGCTACCTGAAACAATTTACGGCTCATCGATTGGTGTCCGATTGCCCCTCGTTCCGCCGACCACACCGGAGAGACGGTGGGTGCGCACACAGCACCGCACCATGGGGCTGGGAAACCATGGGGAATTTAATCAAAGCAAAAGCGCAGTGCGGTAGGGCTTGCCAAAGGCTACCGGAAACAATTTACGGCTCGTCGATTGGTGTCCGATTGCCCCTAGTTCCGCGACCACACCGGAGAGACGGTGGGTGCGCACACAGCACCGCACCATGGGGCTGGGAAACCATGGGGAATTTAATCAAAGCAAAAGCGCAGTGCGGTAGGGCTTGCCAAAGGCTACCGGAAACAATTTACGACTCGTCGATTGGTGTCCGGTTGCCCCTGGTTCCGCCGACCACACCGGAGAGACGGTGGGTGCGCACACAGCACCGCACCATGGGGCTGGGAAACCAAGGGGAATTTAATCAAAGCAAAANGCGGTAGGGCTTGCCAAAGGCTACCGGAAACAATTTACGGCTCGTCGATTGGTGTCCGATTGCCCCTGGTTCCGCCGACCACACCGGAGAGACGGTGGGTGCGCACACAGCACCGCACCATGGGGCTGGGAAACCATGGGGAATTTAATCAAAGCAAAAGCGCAGTGCGGTAGGGCTTGCCAAAGGCTACCGGAAACAATTTACGGCTCGTCGATTGGTGTCCGATTGCCCCTGGTTCCGCCGACCACACCGGAGAGACGGTGGGTGCGCACACAGCACCGCACCATGGGGCTGGGAAACCATGGGGAATTCAATCAAAGCAAAAGCGCAGTGCGGTAGGGCTTGCCAAAGGCTACCGGAAACAATTTACGGCTTGTCGATTGGTGTCCGATTGCCCCTGGTTCCGCCGACCACACCAGAGAGACGGTGGGTGCGCACACAGCACCGCACCATGGGGCTGGGAAACCATGGGGAATTTAATCAAAGCAAAAGCGCAGTGCAGTAGAGCTTGCTAAATGCTACCAGAGAAATTTTACGGCTCATCGATTGGTGTCCGATTGCCCCTGGTTCCGCCGACCACACCGGAGAGACGGTGGGTGCGCACACAGCACCGCACCATGGGGCTGGGAAACCANNNNAATTTACGGCTCGTCGATTGGTGTCCGATTGCCCCTGGTTCCACCGACCACACCGGAGAGACGGTGGGTGCGCACACAGCACCGCACCATGGGGCTGGGAAACCAAGGGGAATTTAATCAAAGCAAAAATGCAGTGCGGTAGGGCTTGCCAAAGGCTACCGGAAACAATTCACGGCTCGTCGATTGGTGTCCGATTGCCGCTGGTTCCGCCGACCACACCGGAGAGACGGTGGGTGCGCACACAGCACCGCACCATGGGGCTGGGAAACCAAGGGGAATTTAATCAAAGCAAAAGCGCAGTGCGGTAGGGCTTGCCAAAGGCTACCGGAAACAATTTACGGCTCGTTGATTGGTGTCCGATTGCCCGTGGTTCCGCCGACCACACCGGAGAGACGGTGGGTGCGCACACAGCACTGCACCATGGGGCTTGGAAACCATGGGGAATTTAATAAAAGCAAAAGCGCAGTGCGGTAGGGCTTGCCAAAGGCTACTGGAAACAATTTACGGCTCGTCGATTGGTGTCCGATTGCCCCTGGTTCCGCCGACCACACCGGAGAGACGGTGGGTGCGCACACAGCACCGCACCATGGGGCTGGGAAACCATGGGGAATTTAATCAAAGAAAAAGCGCAGTGCAGTAGAGCCTCCTAAATGCTACCAGAGAAATTTTATGGCTCGTCGATTGGTGTCCGATTGCCCCTGGTTCCGCCGACCACACCGGAGAGACGGTGGGTGCGCACACAGCACCGCACCATGGGGCTGGGAAACCAAGGGGAATTTAATCAAAGCAAAAGCGCAGTGCGGTAGGGCTTGCTAAATGGTACCGGAAAAATTTTACGGCTCGTCGATTGGTGTCCGATTGCCCCTGGTTCCGCCGACCACACCGGAGAGACGGTGGGTGCGCACACAGCACCGCACCATGGGGCTGGGAAACCAAGGGGAATTTAATCAAAGCAAAAGCGCAGTGCGGTAGGGCTTGCCAAAGGCTACCGGAAACAATTTACGGCTCGTCGATTGGTGTCCGATTGCCCCTGGTTCCGCCGACCTCACCGGAGAGACGGTGGGTGCGCACACAGCACCGCACCATGGGGCTGGGAAACCATGGGGAATTTAATCAAAGCAAAAGCGCAGTGCGGTAGGGCTTGCCAAAGGCTACCGGAAACAATTTACGGCTCTTCGATTGGTGTCCGATTGCCCCTGGTTCCGCCGACCACACCGGAGAGACGGTGGGTGCGCACACAGCACCGCACCATGGGGTTGGGAAACCAAGGGGAATTTAATCAAAGCAAAAGCGCAGTGCAATAGGGCTTGCTAAATGGTACCGGAGAAAATTTACGGCTCGTCGATTGGTGTCCGATTGCCCCTGGTTCCGCCGACCACACCGGAGAGACGGTGGGTGCGGACACAGCACCGCACCATGGGGCTGGGAAACCAAGGGGAATTTAATCAAAGCAAAAATGCAGTGCGGTAGGGCTTGCCAAAGGCTACCGGAAACAATTTACGGCTCGTCGATTGGTGTCTGATTGCCCCTTGTTCCGCCGACCACACTGGAGAGACGGTGGGTGCGCACACAGCACCACACCATGGGGTTAGGAAACCATGGGGAATTTAATCAAAGCAAAAGCGCAGTGCGGTAGGGCTTGCCAAAGGCTACCGGAAACAATTTACGGCTCGTCGATTGGTGTCCGATTGCCCCTGGTTCCGCCGACCACACCGGAGAGACGGTGGGTGCGCACACAGCACCGCACCATGGGGCTGGGAAACCATGGGGAATTTAATCAAAGCAAAAGCGCAGTGCGGTAGGGCTTGCCAAAGGCTACCGGAAACAATTTACGGCTCGTCGATTGGTGTCCGATTGCCCCTGGTTCCGCCGACCACACCGGAGAGACGGTGGGTGCGCACACAGCACCGCACCATGGGGCTGGGAAACCATGGGGAATTTCATCAAAGCAAAAGCGCAGTGCAGTAGGGCTTGC
>SZWC01001065.1:260193-280937 GCA_023375785.1 Penium margaritaceum | reverse complement strand
CCCCCCCCCCTTTCTCCTCTTCTCCCTTTCATTCCCCCCTCCTCTCCTTCACTCCCCTCTCTCTTGCCACCATGTCTTTCAAACTTTCAAGCTGCATTGCACTATCATGTTGTTGTGCATCTTTCTTTGTCACACAATGTCAACAAAAAAATGGGTCCAATAGGAGATAACATCGTTGCTAAGTTCAGATAATATCGCATGTTTTTGAGATGATATCGCATAAAAGGTAAGATAATATCGTGATGAAATAGTTGAGGGGCACTTCGACCTCGGAGCCCTGGTTGGTTGCACGGTTAGATACAGGGACCCGTTTCAACATCCGACCAACCCTTCGGCCCTGCCGGCCGATCTGACCAACCAAAGGGCATCGTCGGCCAACTTCGACAAGCTCAGGGCCCGTCGGAAACATCGACGGCCAGCGTTCGCCCATGACAGTTGGTAAGTAGCGAATAATTCAACGAACCGAATTGGACTTGTTTAGTAAGTAACACAGTCAGAAATGAAAAAACGTGTGAAAAGAACAGGTTCCAATGATGTTATCCTTCCATACCACACGGTTTAGACTTTCACGAAATTGTCGAATCCGTTTCACGGCGCATTACATTGGCAAGGAATCACCTGAGATGGCCAGCCCGGTTGCAGGCCGGCTATCTCGTATCGCGTCGGCAACATGCGGGCTTTTTTGTTGACCGCCGCCTGAACACAGGCTCCGGCGCTGATGGATCCGGGAATGCGGGTCCTCGCGTTGGGACTACATTAGAACCCGGTCCCCAAGGTCAATTTGCCCAAAGTTGAGATAACAATGCCGATACCGTTATCGCAAAAAACATTATCAATATCGGTATCTTTATCACAAATACTGCAAAATTATCGTTATCTAGATATCAAAATCGAGATAAACCAACCCTAGCATGAATGAAATATGAAGGGTTCATCGACCGCTTCTTTTGTATCTCGCACAGTTTCAGCGGGTTCAAAAACGCATGCGAGCGCTCGCTCAATTCCATGTCATGTCGCCAGCGAGCGGGACACATCACTGAATACAAAATACGGACTAATTCCCTTTTACCCACCATTTGAGCGTCGGCCTGCTTAAATACCCACTTTTTTTAATTATTGACCACTATACCCACAAAGTGTGAATAGTGACTAACCGTGAACGCCATGCCCACCATTTGAGAAAACATGCACAGAATACCGGTATTGTAGTCATATTTTCTCACCGAGTGGGGATAACGTTCACATATTTTGAAATTTACGATATTTGCTTCTTTTTTTATTTCTTTATGTTTTGAGGCGTCATTCTGTGTGCATTATTGGGAACCTTTTTCACTTTAGTCTGATGGGGTCGACTTTTGCTCATGATTTTGGTAGGGGGCTTTTTCTGAAAGTTTTTCTGATGTCATGTTTGTAAAATGACGACTTTGCGTCGTTGCTGTTGAAGTTCGTTGGCCACTCACAACTCTGTGCCCTCTTACCTCTCACACTCTGCACACACTCTGTATAGATTAAATGACAATGGTCTCCCCCTGGGAAGCGTCCAATGTGGCAATCATGGTTGGAGCCGTTGACGCCATCAAGCTACTGTTGGTGCTGGACCCAGGAGAGCTCGTTGGCACAGCCGAGACCATTGCATGAATCTCTCTGACTCTATATGACCCTCACTGATGCGGTAGATGTCTGGCACGTACACTCTTACTGCCGTGCCCTGCTTCATATTGCCTTGCCTTGCATGTGGTGGGGGAGTTGCATAGTTCCCGGGTGCTGATCCTCAGGGGGCCACCATGCCGGTTCTGACCGTGCATCGGTGAGAAGCCGCCACCGGTTAATTCCGAGTGGTCGGGCTCAACCCCCGGGTGGCGGCACTCATCCACTCGAGCTCGTCGCTCGTGGTGGGTGAGCGCTCACCGGTCCTAGGTTCGCTCGCTCCCCCTCCTGTCACTTATCTTGGTGAAGTGTGGAAGTTTTCTAAGGCAAGCTTACCGCATCCGTGGCGCTTCTCATGCGTTGCCCTCACCCGCCTCACACACCACAGGCTAGTCAAGTATCACACTAGCAACTACTGGTATCAGAGCGGCGTGGATCCACTCCTGCAGCTCGTCGATCCTGGACCCTCGAATCTTCGCGTGGCCCACAATTCTCGTGAGTCCGGCTGGCTCTCCCACCAACCGTCTCATTGGTCTGTAGCACATCTGGGTGCTGCTGCCTTTCCGCCCTTTTCTTCACACCTGGCACCCGTCGCCGCTGGCTGCCTCGAATCTCTGGGGGCCCGCGGGTGTCACATCATCCATCCGCGAACACTGCTCTCGGCGGCTTCTCCTATGCATCTCCGCCCAGCTCTCAATTGCATCTGCAACCTCTCCGAGCTTCTCTTCACGGGCCCTGTGGCCACTCTTGGCCACCCTCGACTGCCCCGGCCGTCCGTGACTCTCGGGTATCCCCTTCTCGGGCTCTCTGTAACCCTAGAGTCCTTCTCCCCAGCTGCTCTCTTGCATGCTGAAGCACTCACTGCTTCCCTCGGCCATTCTTGGCTGCTCCTGCTTACTCTGCGCTTCATCCTTCACTCTACACTACAGCCGCCTACTATCTACTGACGGCTGTCCATTGCATGCCGTTCACCTTCTCAATCCTCTCGCCGGACAGGCAGCCTGATAACCTGCAGAGCAGAGCAGTCTCTTGCATTCCTCGGCGGACTCTGCTACATCCCTCTCTCTCTCACCCGCGGCAGCGTCTACAGCCACACCAGGCACCCTGGATTCTCCGCCCCTTGACGGACCACCGGACGAGGGCCTTGACTCCCCTCACACTGCACCATTCTACGCAGAACACGGGTGTGAGGACCCTCAAGACTACGACCCTCCTACCCCCCGCGACGACGACACTCCGCTCTGGTTTCGCATGCTGGACGCCAACTATTGGCGAGACGACGTAGAGAGAGTAGCAGCGGCTCGTGAGGAAGAAATTAACCGCCAAGTCTACATCGCGGACGACTTACCACTGTCACCTTCTCGTCCTTCAGCCATGCAACCTCCACCCGGATTTGTACCCTCCATAGCTGACTCCATCGCCAACACAACTGCCAGTCCCTCTCCAGCTGCTGTTCCATCTGCTGAACCACCTATAGTGCCTGAGGTTCCAGGCGTCATCCCTGTGCTCACGGTCCACACCGACTCCATCGGCCTTGCGGGAGCCATCCTTGACGCAGCTGCAGGGGCTGCAGCTACCTTTGCTGCCACAGCCCGTGCTTGCAGGGCTCCCACTCAGACAGCCGTGGGACGGGCAGCCGACGCCTACGCGCACGCAGCAGCTTCTCTCACACTACTTGCCGCTGCCGCTGCAAACATTGCCACACAGGTCACCGCAGCAGCAGCATCTGTTGCCACTGCTGCATCGTCCACAGCTGACGCCACTTCGGCCGCCGTTGGCTCCATCCGCGCGTCCATAGCAGCAGCTGTTTTGACACCTACTGGAGCTCCACGCGAGCTCAACTCTCACGTCACCACAGGGGTGCTTATCGCCTCTACGTCTGCGGCCGTGGCAGGAGCCTCCGTCACCGGCCTCCTGTGCCTGACTGTAGCAGCTGCTGGGTGGGTGGCTGTCCTCTTCTCCTCGGCCGCGGCAGTAGTGGATCCCCTCTTCACTCTGCTGCCTCGTCACTAGCTCGGTGAGATCCTTCTTTTCTTTAGGCTACTGCTTCATGCTCTCTACCTGTGGTATCATCTTCTCTCGTATTCCCTCATCTTCTCATCATGCATGGCCCAGAGGATAGGCTAGAGGCTCTTCAGGCCGCCCTTAGTGAAGCACAGGCCGAGCGCCGAAAGGCACAAGATGAGCTTGATCGTGAGCGTGACGCACAACAGGAGTTAGCTGCCACAGTAGCTGCATTGGTTATAAAACGTCTCCGTGCTGTACCAGCGTTTGCTGCACTCACTGCAGACTAATCAGGGTCCACAGACTCATCTGTTCCGCCTGCTGGTGGCGTTGCCAATGCCTCCTCCCCTGCTCTTTCAGCTGGGGGGGCCTCAGCTCGGGCTCTCCCACCAGCGCGCCAGAAAGACTTCGAGACGCCGCCACCTCAATTCACCTCGAAGCTCACCTTCACCTCCTCGGAGACACGCTTCAGTGTGTGGGCCCAAGGTGAGCTATTGTGGGAGTACTACTCTCCTGCCAAGGCACCTTTTGTGCCGCAGCCGACGGAGGCCGCCCGTGCTGTTCGGGCTCTCATCAACGCCGGACCGGAAAATCTCCTGGACGACATCGGCACTTACAATGCCGACCCTATCCGAGGCACAAGTGCAGATCCAATCGGTGCCTATGCACTCATCCGCCGCCGCAAGACAGTAACTGGGCATGCCGCCCAAAGCGCTCTCACTGTTCAGTTCAACACACTGCAGATGCGAGCGGATGAGACTGCAGACGAATACTGGGCCCGCAGTTTGCGGCTCCTGCATGACCTTGGGAAAGCTGCACCAGGTCCCCTCTCAGCCTGCCTTTCCATTGTTGCTGTCCTCATTCCCGAGCTATCAGATCTTTATCTCCATGTGTCTCAGGCTGAGCTTGAGCGCCTTGCATCGTCTCCTGTCCCTGCTGATGCCCCACCGGGCATTGGTCCTCTCTTTGACTTCACTGCTGCACGTCTCACCGATTGGTGGAATGCCCTTCAGAACAAACGCATGCATCGTGCAGCCATTGCAGCTATCACCACCTCCTCACCATCCTCTTCTACAGCAGCGTCCTCTACCACTTCCTCTTCTCCGGCTGCGGCCCACTCCACTCAGGCTTCCAACCGTGGAGGGAGCAGTGGCTCCGGTCCCGGCCGTGGTGGGGGCCGACAAGGTGAAGGGTGTGGGGGTGGTCGTGGGGGCAGAGGCTCTGCCACCTCTGTCGCAGACGTTACCTACTGGAACTATGGCGCGACTGGTCACTCGGCGCCCAAGTGTCCCGCTCCGCGTGACGATGCACGCCTTGCCTCATCCATGCGTGCTCACTGGGCACGCACCGGTGTCACAGCCTCATCAGCCGCAGCTGCCGTGACTGTTTCCTCTTCCTCCTCCTCCTCCTTGGCCTCAGCCCTGGCCACCACACTCGCTCCTCTCCATCGGCCGCCGCCATCTCCTTGCACCTGGGGCTGGGTCCCCCCACCATCTGGTCCTACCCACTACGGTCCCCCATCCTCACACTACTCAGCTCCTCATTGGGGACGGGACGATGGTCACTACTCCGACCGCTCATCAGACCGCTCCTCCGACCGCTCCTCCGAGCGCTCTGATCCCCGGGACGAGGAGCGCGCCCTCGAGCGACGGCTTGCCGAGCTTCTTCATCTTCGCTCTCAGGGAGGTGAGAGTGTGAGTGGCCAGTCCCGTGTGTTTGTTTGTGAGTCCGATGCCACTCTTCGTGGCTCATCCTCTGGGGCTGTTCAAGGGGACCTGCCTGATGATCGTGCATGGATTGAGGATTGGCAGTCATATACGTTACCCTCTCGTCTTGGTCCTTGTTCGTCGTCCTCTGCACGTGGTACCGTGGCTGTCTGTTTGGCTCTCCCCTCCACACGTGCTTCCCCTGGCCTCTGGATCATTGACTCTGGAGCCACGCATCATATGACCTCCTGTCGTTCCTCCTTTGTGTCTCTTGGGCCCGTTCAGTCTGTCCGTTCTGTACGCACTGGCTCCGGCCAACTTCTCCCTGTCCAAGGTGTTGGTGTTGTTCATTTTGTTGGGCCTGGTGGCACGGTCTACCTTCCTGACGTTCTGTACGTCCCTGGCCTTGAAGTCAGTCTGCTCTCTGTCACCACCCTTGACGATCAGGGCATGGACTTCTCGTCCAGCCGCGGCCTTGCCTCTATCTCCCTTCGTTCCTCTGGCCATGTCGTTCTTCGTGGTGTGCGCTGTGATCGCCTTTTCCGTGTGCCGCTCACGTTCTCACCGTCTTCCGCTGCGTCTGCATTTGTTCATGTTGCTCCTTCGCTGTCCCCAGCTCATGCTGAGCTCCTTCATCGCCGCCTCTGTCACATTCACACTGCTGCCATTCAGCGCCTTCTGCACCTCCAGCCTGCACACGGCCTTGACCCTGCCACCTTCTCTCCACCCTGCTCTTCCACTTGCCTAGACTGTGCCAGCGGCAAAATGCACCATTCACCCTTCTCCACGTCTGAGTCCACTACCTCTCATCCCCTTGACCTGGTCCATGCTGATGTCATGGGTCCATTGCCACATGACTTCCTTGGGGGCCTTGGTCGTTACGTCCTGTGTCTCACGGATGACTTTTCTCGCTATCGTTGGGTGTTTGCCCTGCGACACAAAAGTGAAGTCACTGACGTCATTGAGTCCTGGCTTCCCCAGGCCGAGCGGGCTTGTCTGTGGTCATTGCGCGTGTTTTGCAGTGACCGTGGTGGTGAGTTCTTTGGTCCTACGTCCCGCTTCCTTGAGTCTCGTGGTGTCCGCCTTGAGTCCTCCGCTCCGTACACCCCCCAACAAAATGGCGTGTCTGAACGCTGGAACCGCACTCTTGCGGATGGGGTTCGCTCCTTGCTCTCTGCGTCTGGTCAGTCCCCACTCTTTGCTTTTGAGGCCATGTCCTACATGACTTGGGTCTGGAACCGCATCCCTCATGGCCCTCTTCCTCACACTGTCACTCTTTTTGAACGATGGACTGGTCAGCGTGCGGATCTTCGCCTTGCCCGTGTGTGGGGCTGTCTTGCCTCCGTATGGGTGCCGACTGCTCAACGTGATGGCAAACTGTCCTCTCGTGGTCGTTTGTGCATTTTCCTTGGTGTCTCCCCCTTCTCGAAGGCGTGGCGCTTCTGGGACCCTTCCCGTTGCTGCGTCATCGAGTCTCGTGACGCCCTATTCTTTGAACATCTGTTTGAGCGTGACACATCCCGCTTTGGTGGGTCCCTCTCTCCGCCTGTTCGGGGTGGGGGTGGTTCTCTGCCCTCTGGTGGGCTTGTTGGTCTGCCCTCTGGCGGACCTGCTGGTCTCCCCTCAGTGCGTCGCTCGGACCCCACTGTCTCCTCCTCTGCTGAGCAGAGCACTCCCTTGCCCGGGTCCCCCTCTCTTGTGTCTCCTTCCTCCACTGTCCCGGTGTCCTCTCCCAGTCCAGCTCCTGGCATCCCCACTGCTGCCTCTCCTGCAGCATCGTCCTCTACCTCCCCTCTTGGTGCCGTCTCACCGTCTGTCCCTGTTGAGCCAGCGCTTACCTCCTCGCCACCTCGTTCTGCGACTCCTCCCGCCTCTGCGTGTGCTCCGTCCATTCCTCCAGTCTCACCCTACACGCGCGGAGGGCGTCTCAGGGCTCTTCCCTCCCAGACTCAGCCTGTCATTTCCGGTGACCCTGGTCTTCGTGCCCTTGGTCTCACCACCTCTGGTCTGTCCGCATCCACATCCGTCGTTCATCCCAGCATCGCACTTGGCTATCTCTTGTCGAACAAGAGTTCCACTCTGCCTTATCGTCCTCTATTGCAGGCTATGTTGCCTCGTGCTTTGCTGCTGCTGGCCTCTCTCCTCTTCCTCCAGAACCGCTGACCGTCCAGGCAGCTCGCACTGCCTCGGACTCTTCGTTGTGGGAGGAGGCCATGCAGACCGAGCTCGATGCATTGTCTGAGCACGGTGTCTATGAACTCGTTGACCTCCCACCGGGTCGCAAGGCTGTCTCTGCCAAGTGGGTGTATCGTCGGAAACTGAATCCTGACAACACGGTGGAGCGGTACAAGGCTCGTCTTACCGCTAAGGGATTTTCTCAGATTCCTGGTGTTGATTTTGATGAGACCCTCGCTCCCGTCGGTCGATATACCACAGCCAGGGCTCTACTCAGTCTGGTCGCTCAACATGACTGGGAGCTCGAGCAGATGGACGTCAACAATGCCTTCCTGCATGGCAGGTTGGATGAAGAGATCTATATGGTGCAACCACCCGGGTTCTCTGATGGCACCAACCGGGTTTGGCGCCTACACACCCCCCATTGGTCTCAAACAGTCCCCACGGTGCTGGAACCAGGAGATCACCGCCACCCTTGAGAAAGGTGGCTACAAGCGAAGTGTCGTTGACCCGGCACTGTTCCTTGGTCCTCCCACAAAACCACTTGTAGCCATTCTTGTGTACGTGGATGACCTCCTCATTGCCTCTCCCGATGCTGCAGCCGTGAGAGCCGCCAAGTCCTTGCTGCAAGCAGCATACAAAATGAAGGATCTTGGCCCAGCTCGTGTCTTTCTAGGCATGGAGCTGGAGCGCGACCGCGCACGTCGCATCTTGCATGTGCATCAGGCTGCGTATATATGCAGCCTGGGGGAGCGCTTCATGCCACTCCTCGCCTCTATCCCCACGGCGTCCACACCCATGACCCCAGCTGGCCAATCCCTACTCAAGTCACAGGACCTCTCAAGCCTGGGGGAGCCGGTTGATGTCACAGACTACCTGCGTGTCATTGGCTCTCTCATGTACCTTGCTACAACCACACGTGCAGATGTGGCCTTTGCCGTGAACTTCCTATCTCAGTTCTCTCAGTGCCCTCGCGAGCGCCACCTCGAGGCAGCATTGCGAGTGGTGCGGTATGTTCCCTCCACCCCCCGTGTTGGGCTGTGCTTCCGTGCACAGCCCTCAGTGGTAGTCGAGGGCTTCACGGACAGTGACTGGGCGCATGATTCTGATGCTCGCAGTCGCACGGGGTACATCTTTCTAGTTGGTGGGACTGCCGTCTCCTGGAAAAGTGGCAAGCAAGGATGTGTGGTACGCAACACCGCTGAGGCTGAGTATGTAGCATTGGGTGCAGGCACTTGTGAAGCTGTCTGGTTGTGCCGTCTGCTGCAACACCTACGTGTTCCCATCCGTTGTATCACTCTGCACTGCGACAACCAAAGGACAAAAGCGATTGCTGAAAACAGTGGCATGCACCACTCACGCACCAAGCACATCAATGTTGAGCACCACTTTGTTCGTGAATGCATTGCCGCCGGCGTCATTCGCATCGCATGGGTGGACACACGATTGCAGAGAGCTGACTTTCTCACTAAGGCCCTCAGTCGCAATGTCTTCAAAGGAGCTGTTCACTCTGTGGGTCTCATCAGTCAGCACGATCCCGGCTGACAGTCAGTGCTGTCGGTTCTTCCCATCTCTTGTGGTCATCTCTTGTGACTCTTTCATGTGTGTGCGGGTTGCTTGTCTGCGGGTCATGGGGGAGTGTTGAAGTTCGTTGGCCACTCACAACTCTGTGCCCTCTTGCCTCTCACACTCTGCACACACTCTGTACAGATTAAATGACAATGGTCTCCCCCTGGGAAGCGTCCAATGTGGCAATCATGGTTGGAGCCGTTGACGCCATCAAGCTACTGTTGCTGCTGGACCCAGGAGTGAGAAAGTGCGTAGAAGCTTCCTAGCAACACGGCCGCTGACCGGGCGTCAGTGCCTAGTTAGACGGTGACGACAGTCACAGGTCATACACACAACGGCAAGGGTTTGGCTAGGAGACACAAGTCAAAGTGTCAGAATGCTTCAATAGAGCATATGCAGAGAGAAATGACAACTGACAGGTCCGGGGCATGAATACCTGCCGCGGCGCACGGCGGATGTCGCACGCGGCAGTCCAAGAGCTGTCCTAAAACCGGCCCAAAACCACTGTTTTGACCGTAACTCTGCGCACACATGTCAGAATCCTACGCCGTCTGAACCTAGACGTGCAGAATCAAAAGACGGACGCAGCGACTGGTCACATGCATGCATCCATCGACTGACAGCGAGTATACAATGCAAAAACATGCAAATGGGCCTCATGCCCAGTCTGCCGAAAGGCGCCTGCAAGACGTAGAAGGCACANCAAGGAGTCCCGGTGACATCTGGGGCTCTGGAACAGTGGTCGGTCAGCTCCAGACGGGTAGTCCGCCGCCTGTCGTCGCGCCGGTGTCACCAGGGCCGCCTGCCTCAGGGATCTGCACGAGTATGGACACGGCCAAGTGGTCACAATAAACTGTACAGGAACGGCACAAAGCACAACACTCCCCCATGACCCGATGGTACGCATGTCCATACGCGTGCAGCACTGGTACAACCACATAGTGAGTAACACAGACAGATGAGACGGCAACGTACATCCCACACTCAACCACTGTCACGCACGGGGCGAAGCCCAACAGAACGAATGGCCACCAAGAACTTTTCGCGGGCAAGTGCCTTCGTCAAGAAATCAGCTCGCTGCAAGTCGGTGCCAACCCACATGATGGAGATCACGCGTCGCTCCACCAGATCACGGACAAAGTGATGCTCAACCGCAATGTGCTTTGTGCGAGCATGAAAAACACCAGATTTCTCCGCAATGGCGAGAGCACTCTGGTTGTCGCAACGCAGCACAATGGCGGGTACTGAATGCCCAAGCTCAAGAAACAAGCGCTGCAGCCAAACTGCCTCAGCAGCCCCTACCCCCAAAGCCACATACTCTGCCTCCGACGAGCTACGTGCGATGCAGCCCTGCTTCTCGCTTCCCCAAGACAAAGCGGTACCACCGAGCAGAAACACGTAGCCAGTGCGACTGCGCCCGTCAGGACTCCAAGCCCAGTCGCTGTCAGTGTAGCCGTCAAGGACCACCGAACACTGCCGACGAAAGCAGAGTCCGAGATACGGCGTGGAGACCACGTACCGTACCACTCGCACAGCCGCGTGAAGAGCTCTCGCACGTGGAGCCTGCGAGAACTGAGTGAGGAGGTTGACGGCGAACGCGATGTCGGGACGCGTGGTAGTGGCCAGGTACATCAGAGATCCGATAAGACGGAGGTACAAGGTCACGTCCACTGTCTCCCCCAGGTGTGTAGGGTCATCCACCTTCAGGGCATCCTGCCCATCAGGTGTGAGTGGTGTGGAAGCAGTGGGCACTGCACCAAGGAGATCGCTAAAGCGCTCCCCCACGACTCGTGCGTATCGGGCAAGATGCTGCAACAGTGTCCGATGTCTGCGATCTCGCACAATCTCCATACCAAGAAACACCGATGCAGGACCGAGGTCCTTCATCCTGTAGGCGGTCTACGGGACAGCCTTGGCCTCCTTCACGGCCTCCAGCGACGGAGACTCGATCAGAAGGTCATCAACATAGACCAGGATGGCGGTAAACCGCTCGGGTGTCGGTAGGATGAAGAGTGAGGGGTCTGCCTTGCTCTGTACGTATCATGCGCGAGTCAAGGTGCCAGTGATCTCCCGGTTCCAACACCGTGGAGACTGCTTGAGGCCGTACAAGGACTTGCGTAAACGCCAGACCTTGTCACCGTCCTCAAAGCCTGGTGGCTGAGCCACGTAGATCTCCTCATCCAAAGAGCCATGGAGGAACGCGTTGTTCACATCCATCTGGTGTAGTTCCCAGTCATGCTGTGCTACTACACCGAACAGAGCTCGAGCTGAGGTCATGCGGCCGACAAGGGCAAAGGTGTTAGTGTAATCAACTCCCTCAATCTGAGAGAACCCCTTGACGACCAAGCGGGCCTTGTAGCATTCCAGTGAGCCATCCGGCTTCACTTTCTTGCGAAAGACCCACTTGACCTGAATCGCCTTCCACCCAGGGGGAAGGTCGACCAGCTCGTAGACTTCGTGCTATCGGATAGCGCGAAGCTCATCCTCGCAAGCATCTCGCAAGGCATCAGCATCCTGCGATGAGAAAGCCTCCCTCAATGTGCCCGGGTCCGGCACCATAGAGGGGGAACTCTGCGTGGCAAGTGCACACGCCTCAGTGTCTGGCCTGACGGCCACGAGATCAGCTGCTGCGTCACAGGCGATATGGAACTCGCGAGTGACCAGGTTGTGCCCTATGGGGCACGCTGGGTGTACCTCTGAAAGCTCAGTGCGGACACTCAGGCCTAAGGCCTTTGTGCCTGGATCACCGCTCGCNGTCCGGAACCCGACGCTCGCTGAGCTCCAGAATCCAGTGGTCGAAGGCGACCACCGGGCTCACGGGAGTAACCGGAGGTCGAGGGGCGCACCTCAGGCTCAGGAACAGATACGACCACAGGGACAGGTACGACCACAGCTGGTGAGGGCTGAGACGAGGCAGTCGGAGAAGCCGTGCGCGGAGATGCGTGTGTGGGGGACACTGAGCTGGGGATGACAGCGGGTAAGGCTGGTCCGGACACTGAGACAGGAGTGTCAGCCGACGTAGAGACAGGAGTGGGCTGGGCTGGGCCAGACGCTGGAACAGGGGTGCCAGTGGACACAGATGGTGATGCAGGAGGAGGCGTGGGAGCAGCAGTACCTGTGGGGTGCGAAGTAGGCTGGACAGGCGGGATCTCTGGACCAACGGCAACGATAGCCAAATCATCAAGTGCTGGAGATCGAGAGGGGACTCGAGCGGACACATCAGCATGACGAGAAATGGTCGCAAGCGAAGAGGTCTCCCCCATCCGCCGAGGACCCTCATAGGAAGGGACATGAGCTGTAGAGAGCGCTGTGATCGAAGTTACATCACGGTACGTGAGTGACTCAAAAAACAGCGCGTCACGGGACTCAATGACACGACGGCGAGTGGGGTCCCAAAAGCGCCAGGCCTTCGACCGCGGGGAGATGCCGATGAAGGCACACAAGCGACCCCGAGGGGAGACCTTGGACCCCTGCTGGTCCTCGGTGTACCATACGGAGGCCAAGGATCCCCAGACGCGTGCGAGACGAAGATCGGCACGGTGGCCAAACCAGAGCTCGTACGGTGTAACATGATCCGGAAGCGGACCATGCGGTAGGCGGTTCCAGACCCAAGTCATGTAGGCGAAGCCCTCGAATGCGAAGGACTCCGGGAGACCGCACTCAGACCGCATGGCGCGGACCGCATCCTCCATGGTGCGGTTCCAGCGCTCAGATACACCGTTCTGCTGTGGGGTAGCAGGAGCGGAGACCTGGTGAAAAATGCCGTGCTCAGCAAAGAAGGAGTCCATCTCGCCGAGGAACTCGCCGCCGCGATCCGAGCGAAAGGTATGTAGCGTGTGGCGAGACTGACGCTCAGCCATCACGAGCCAGAGCCGAACCGCAAGGGCGGCGTCGCTCTTCTGACGCAGACTGTAGACCCACCGCATCCGGGTGAAGTCATCAGTCNGCACCGGTGCATCTTACCCTGAGCGCAAAAAAGACAGTCGGTCTTGGGTGGCTTCTCGAAAGAAGCCACGTCAAGACCAAGAGCGGGCTGTGTCCGGATGAGCTTCGACACAGTGTCGGAGCCCACGTGACACAGACGTCGGTGAAGCAACCGCTGGTGTTCCGGGGATAGAACACCAGTGACAAAAACGCGACCAGAGGAGGAGGGAGAGCAAGGGGAGGAGGGCCGAGCAATGCGGTACAAATCATCTACGACTGAAGCATGCAGGACAATGCTACGGGTGTCAAGAGCAGTCACAATCGCTGAATCAGCGGTATGCTCAACGGAGAGACCCATCAGAGTGCAGGCACGCACAGACAGCAGGCTGAGCTCAAGATCAGGCAAAAACAGCACGTCAGAGAGATACAAGGGGCCAGACGGACCATCAAAGCATACAACCCCAACACCGTGAACCGGTAAGGACTGACCAGAACATGTACGAACCGAACGGACAGTCGTGACAGGACCAAGTACCACAAAGTCACTACGACGACACGTCATGTGGTGGGTGGCACCGGAATCGATGATCCAAGTGCCACCGGAGTCACGACTGGTGGACGTCACTGTACAACGAGCAATAGAACACTCGGCATCAGATGGACGCTGAGCCGTCAGTGGGAAGGAACGACGTACATCACAAAGGTGAGACTCATGAATCCAGTCAGTGCAGTCAGGCCCATCATCATCACATACGGACTGTGCTCCCCCACACGTGTCATCACGAGTCACGAGGACGGACGAACAAGCAGTCTGTGACCCACTCGACGATGACAACACACTCGCACCTCCCTGAAAGCGAAGCGCCAGGAGATGACGAAGCTCGGCGATGGTGCGGTCACGTGGGTCTGGATCACTGCTGCTCGCCGGTGAGGATGCAGGAATAGCTGTAGTCGTAGTCGCCGCGCGTCCAAAGGAGTGTGCCGTCGACGTGCCGGACGTGGTGCGAGCAGCATGGGCAGCCTGAAGTCCGCGAGTGATGCGCTCCCAGTCGAGCGGCTGCTGGCACTCGGTGTAGCGATGGGCACCTCCACAGTTGTAGCAGTGCACGGAACGCCCACTGCTACCACTGGATGACGACTGCTGCTGACCCGATCCGCGCTTCCTATTCTTCTTCTTCCCCTGGGCAGCTGCTGCAACGTCCTACGTCTGCATGGGTGTAGACGGGGTCGAAGAGGAGGAGGAAGATGAGGTCGTGATGGAGGAAGGTGAGGGTGACTGCAGGAGGGAAGATGGTGGTGAGGCGAGGACTGTTGTAGCGAGGGAAGTCTCCTGATGCGCTATTGCTGCCTCGCGGGCCGACGTCACCTGGAGGAAAAGCTGATGGGCCCAAGGGAGCAGCTGTAGGGTGGCTGAGAAAGGCTCGAGAGCAGCGTCGCTATACTGTGTGAAAATGTCGGTGTACTCTTGGCGAACTCCGAGCATGATCGTCCGAAGCGCCCACAGCTATGTGCCCCCTGAGGTCCCCAGGCGCGTGTCGATACGCATGGCGCGTCGCCAGTAATCCGCTGCAGGCTCCGCTGGTCCCTGCCGGAGAGAGTGGAAAGCACGAATGTGTGACGCACGTGTGGCGTGCGTCTCTGCGGCCAGTAGGGATAACGCCAGATCCCAGCCTCCACGAGGATCAGCTCCGGTGCCTGTGCCAGCCTCGCCGAGGAAGGGACGGAAGTCAACGACAGTCTCGCGTGGCATGGCGTAGAGAAGCCCTCGCATGGCCCGGGCTGCTGTCAGCACCTGTGCTGGATCTGTAGACTGGTATGGGCTGTGGTAGTAAGGCCACACTCCCTCAGAAGTGGCCCACACCTGAAACAGGATCTCCCAGCAGTCAAATCCATCCTCGCGGATGTACCGTGGAGGTGGTGCCTCAAAGTCCTTTGGTTGCCGCTCCGTGGGGAGAGCAGCCGCAGGCCGAGGAGGGCGAGTGACGGGAAAAACTCCTGTAAGGGGGTGATCACTGGGGAAGTCAGGTGACAATCGTATCGGGGACACGGGTGGAGGTCGGATACGCGTCTGCAGCTGACGGAGGCGCTCTTGTAGAAGACGAATCTCCCGCTCCTGGGAGTCATCCTCGAAGCCTGGCATGAATGGCTCGTCATCAAGGAGGTCCGCAGGTGGTGGGGAAACCACACCAGGAGGTGGAGCAGGCGGGGCACCTATCACGGGCACCTGAGCCGAGTGCTGGGTGGAGGCCGCAACGCCGGCAGCTCCCTAAGAAATCCGCGGAGGAGCCGTGGACTGAGCGCGCAGGAGCTCAGTCAGCGTGCGGATCGCGTCAGTCTGCTCTCGCTGCAGACGACGCATCTCCTCCTGCTGGCTGCACAGGTCCTCAATGGCCTGCAAGCGAGGGCTCAATACCCCTGAAGAAGAGGAGGAAGGATCCCTTGGTCCCTTGTCCTTGTCGTCGGGCGAACTCATGTCGCCGCTCACTATGGGACGACAGGTCAAGTTTGCCGGATTTCAAAACCGTCTGCGTTTCTCGGGAAGTTACAACGCTGGCAACTTTTGACTTTTCGGATGAAATTTGGCTAAGTGTAATGCTGACGTCAGCAAGTGGTTGCTGACGTCAGCACGACCTGATGACGTCAGCAACCAACAATGCTGATGTCAGCTCGTCCCCTCCTTTTTTTTTCTTGTCACGGTTCTGCCGCTGCGCGGTGGCGCGCGGCAGCTCCGCGGAAGCTGCGCAGCAGCTTCCGCCCAGCTGCTGCTGCAGCTGTGCTGTCAGCTGCAGCAGCAGCTGCGTAGCTGCGTGTGCAGCTGCCGCTGCTGCGCTGCTGCTGCCGACGCCGCTGCTGCGCTGCTGCTGCCGCCGTTGCTGCCACGCTGCTGTGGCGGCCGCTGCTGCTGCGCTGCTGCCGTCGCCGCCTCTGCTGCTGCTGCTTTGCTGCTGCGGCTGTGGGGGAGGAGTGGCGGCTGCACGCACCGCAGCCGCCACACACCTCTGCGTGGCGGTACGCGCTGCTGCTGCTGCCTCAGCAGCTACGATCTCACGTGGTGGGTGGAGTACGCGGACGGCGAACGGCCGTCTCCAACAGGTCCCAGAAGATTTGCTGCAGCGGTGACTCTCACTGCTGCTGCTCTGCTGCGTCTCTGCTGCGCAGCTCAGTGAGAACTGTCTCACTGCTCTGATACCATGAGAAAGTGCGTAGAAGCTTCCTAGCAACACGGCCGCTGACCGGGCGTCAGTGCCTAGTCAGACGGTGACGACAGTCACAGGTCGTACACACAACGGCAAGGGTTTGGCTAAGAGACACAAGTCAAAGTGTCAGAATGCTTCAATATAGCATATGCAGAGAGAAATGACAACTGACAGGTCCAGGGCATAAATACCTGCCGCGGCGCACGGCGGGTGTCGCACGCGGCAGTCCAAGAGCTGTCCTAAAACCGGCCCAAAACCACTGTTTTGGCCGTANCTGCGTCTCTGCTGCGCAGCTCAGTGAGAACTGTCTCACTGCTCTGATACCATGAGAAAGTGCGTAGAAGCTTCCTAGCAACACGGCCGCTGACCGGGCGTCAGTGCCTAGTCAGACGGTGACGACAGTCACAGGTCGTACACACAACGGCAAGGGTTTGGCTAGGAGACACAAGTCAAAGTGTCAGAATGCTTCAATATAGCATATGCAGAGAGAAATGACAACTGACAGGTCCAGGGCATAAATACCTGCCGCGGCGCACGGCGGGTGTCGCACGCGGCAGTCCAAGAGCTGTCCTAAAACCGGCCCAAAACCACTGTTTTGGCCGTAACTCTGCGCACACATGTCAGAATCCTACGTCGTCTGAACCTAGACGTGCAGAATCAAAAGACGCACGCACCGACTGGTCACATGCATGCATCCATCGACTGACAGCGAGTATACAATGCAAAAACATGCAAATGGGCCTCATGCCCAATCCGCCGAAAGGCGCCTACAAGACGTAGAAGGCACAGCAAGGAGTCCCGGTGACATCTGGGGCTCTGGAACAGTGGTCGGTCAGCTCCAGACGGGTAGTCCGCCGCCTGTCGTCGCGCCGGTGTCACCAGGGCCGCCTGCCTCAGGGATCTGCACGAGTATGGACACGGCCGAGTGGTCACAGTAAACTGTACAGGAACAGCACAAAGCACAACAAGGAGAGCTCGTTGGCACAGCCGAGACCATTGCATGAATCTCTCTGACTCTATATGACCCTCACTGATGCGGTAGATGTCTGGTACGTACACTCTTACTGCCGTGCCCTGCTTCATATTGCCTTGCCTTGCATGTGGTGGGGGAGTTGCATAGTTCCCGGGTTCTGATCCTCAGGGGGCCACCATGCCGGTTCTGACCGTGCATCGGTGAGGAGCCGCCACCGGTTAATTCCGATTGGTCGGGCTCGACCCCCGGGTGGCGACACTCATCCACTCGAGCTCGTCGCTCGTGGTGGGTGAGCGCTCACTGGTTCTAGGTTCGCTCGCTCCCCCTCCTGTCACTTGTCTTGGTGAAGTGTGGAAGTTTTCTAAGGCAAGCTTACCGCATCCATGGCGCTTCTCATGCGTTGCCCTCACCCGCCTCACACACCACAGGCTAGTCAAGTATCACACTAGCAACTATGGTTGCGTCTTTCCACAAAGAAACGTGCTCGAATATGGTCGCGCGACCGATATTTCTGCCACCGAATGGACGTTGGCAGAATCGGTCGCGCGACCAAAGCAGAGCACAAGGGGGAGGGGGTTGGGGGGGGGGAGGGGGGNGGGGGGGAAGGGCTGGGCCGGCCCTCTCCCCCGCGAATGCGGAGGATAGCAGCTCGCCGACGGCTAGCAAATCGCCGACGGCCAGCAGCTCGCCGACGGCCAGCAGGTGCCCGCCGAGCAGCTCGCTGGCCGTCGGAAAGCCAGCAGCTGCCCGCCGAGCAGCTCGCCGACGGCCAGCTGTTCGCCGACGGCCAGCAGCTCGCTGGCCGACGGCCAGCGATTAAGACACGAATCTGGAACGTCGCAAGGGCGAGGGCTCGAGGCCGATGGCCTCGAGCCCTCGCCCTCGCATCCCCCCCTCATCATCGATTGTGAGCAGAGACAAGGGGAGAAAGTGAGATAGTACGTGCAGGGTAGATGCGGGTGAGAGGGAAAGAGCAGCGAGGAGTGGGTGGCAGCGACTGGGGGTCCGTTTGAAAATATTTGCGATGTGTACGGGATAGACCTGCCGCGCGCAAAAGTGGGTATCGGAGTCATATGGTTAAAAGTGGGTAACGCGCGCAACTTTTTTCAACTTTTTTCAACTTTTTTGAAAGGAGCAAAAAGTGGGGAATGCGTAAATACCCAGACAAAAAGTGGGGAATCCAGTCTGAAATTCCCAAAACGTGGGTAACCTGCGCAGAACTTTTTCAAATGGTGGGTAAAAAGGAATCTGCCCCTACAAAATAACCAGCAAAGGATCGCGGCATTAAGCGGCTCGCAAACTCCGCCGCCGTGTTCATGCTTGCGTGGCACGACCCGCCGCCAACTGATTTTTCGCTTCAGGGGAGGCTGCCCTGGCGTTGGCCGCCGCTTCTGGTGACTGGCGACTGGCGACTGGTGACAGGCGACATGTGGTCATCGTCAGCCGAATGGCGTCATTCTGTCGTTTTTCAGTCATTGCTTGCTCGGAGGCATGCATGAGCATGGCCACCGCTGAAAGCTACCCACAAGTGCTATCCGAGTAGGAGAACAAAAACCTATCGGACAATAGATGTACTACCTATTTCGGCGAAATCCGTTTCTGCGCCTGTGACTACGCAAACGACAATCCAGGAATAACATTCAATTCACGGTTTGAGTCGCTAGGATCGAGACAAAACTGAGATTCAAACGTTCAGAACGTATTCGATGCATACAGTCGATAGCACAACGGCTTGGATTAAATGCTGGACCCATGCAACAAGTCGTTGGCTTACGCAAATTGACGGAAGAAATCACTGACCGAAACTCATCGATTTCGATCTTGTCCCTTGGGAGGGATTCAAGCTGTCGATCCTCAAGCGTCGTAAAAACGGCCGCGAAGTCCATTCGAGCACCTGTCCGGATGGACAAGGGAGCGAGTCTATTTATCCATCACTGGGTCCAACTACTTTCTGTCCGAAATGTCAATTCTCCCCTTCTTGGGGGGCATCAGTGGGTAGATTCCAGCTGTGACCCATATGTCCAGATTCACACAATTCGGCCTTGGATTATCTCAGCAACCATGTCATCATACCATGGAGAGAGATTCTGTCCACCACAACCCTGTGCAATTGACCGTGCGCGTGTCATAGTGAACATTGTAGCCGAAGACCACGGGTGCGGATGGGGATTGTTGGAATGTGTAGTTGGCCGACCTCGACGATGGATTCCAGCGATGTCTAGGAGCTCCTATTCGAGGGTTTTTCCCGAGTAGTCGTTCATCTAAGTTTTGGCAGCCCTCTGTGTCCATCCGTCCAGACGAGCCTAGCGGGCGCCACACAGCCACCAATGGCTGAACAATCTGCCGATACACCAATCAAATGCAAAAAGCATTCGTTCGAAGCTCGATGTGCGTCCGCAATCGGCGAGAATGGCTCCGGACCTGACCACATACGCCAGTCTTCTGTCCGGCAAGTAGGATGATCAATAGGAAGGGTGGAATTCGTGGACCGCGAAAGTCCTACAACAAAAAACGAAGAAAGAACGGTGGTCTGTACGATAGTGTTCAACAACGGATTCCAGCGATTACCGGCCTGTGACTGGCGGCGTGACCTGCTTTCGTGACCGACGTGACCGGTTGCAGTGTAAACGCTGGGGCCCGCTACCGCGGGCCCCAGCGTAGACGGAAAAAAAACTAAAACCCACAACCCACCAAGCAGGTCACGCTTGCGTGACCTAGGTCACGCGGAAGAGAGGAGACCGGGAGGTACCCTGGCGGCCCCCACATTTCTGCGCAGAAATGTGGGGGCCGGCAAGCCAGGTACACCGCCGTCGCACGAACACCAGCAAGCAGTGGTAGTGAGCAGTAGCAGAGTGAGCCCCACAAGCGTCGACGGCCGCTCCAAACGCTTTGCCTCCACCAGCCGTATCGCTCTATGCCGAGCAACGCCCCGGCCGACCCAAGCCCTACCGACGACGCACAACCACTAGCCATACGTGCCTGGCTTTTGTCCAAGCCCAGGTGTATCCTGCAGCGCTATCCATCCGTCTCCCGTGTCGACGATGGAATGAGTCACTCCCAAAGCACGGGCGCTTTTGGTGGGTTGTGGTGCATGGGAGCGGTAACGAAAAATGGCAGTAGAGNGGGCTCTCCTGCCGCCCAGCTCATCCTCCGCCGCATCGCCAGCTTCCCGCATCGAGACCCCTGCATCGCGGCTCGTGACCGCGCGTCAACTAGACCCCTCCTCGCTGCCCACTCCATTTCCGCTCCAACTCCTGGACTTTTGAAAGCGTGGCGCCGACACGACGACATTAAAAAGTCTTGGTGACGTTCTGGCCGCACAATCTTCGGATCGGGCCACAGCTGACGGTGACGACAAGGTTGTGTATCTGACGGATCGCCATTGTACGTGCAATGGCGTGGTTCGGCGATTTTCGGGAGCGACCAGCCCGGGACAACGCGACCTCACCTTCGGTAAACCTTCCCTCGCCGAGCACCGCGAACGGAACTGCTCCTCCTACCGTACCCGCGAGCAACGGCGGCTCGGGCATCCCCCTTCAGGAAATCAAT
>SZWC01001065.1:243739-256626 GCA_023375785.1 Penium margaritaceum | reverse complement strand
GAGGAGGAGGAGGAGGAGGAGGAGGAGGAGGAGGAGGAGAGGAGGGCGGCCACGTGCCGCTGCACCACGTGGCCCATAGTGGGACAAACCGGACGGAGCTCTCACGAGTGCGCGGCGTCGTCATGAGTCAGAATGGAGACAGAAAATGCACACGCTTCCTTCTTGGACGTGTGCTGCCGGGCATACGCGACATGCTTTGCCACCTCTGTGTGTGTTTGCATGCTGGAGCAGGATCCTCTTTCTCCTCGAGGCTATGCAGGTCGCTCTCTATCTTGCCCTCCCAGCTCTGCATTCGGCGTGCATGGCCAGCCATCTGGCAAGACGAGCAAGGGCTGCGACCACAGGGCATAGAAGGGTGGAAGCTGAGCACGCTGAGCAATGCAGCAAGGAGCTGGAGCAGAAGTTCCAGCTCCTTGTGCAGGCGGCCACTTTGGGGACATGATCACAGCGACACGGCACAGATTTTGTCGGCATGAAATGCCGAATTGTGCACATGGCCAGACAACTGGCCAGGCAACCAACCAGACAGGGCAGGCTTGCGAGAATTTCTCCGGCGTTGAGGGCAGACCTCTGAGGAAGAGAAGAGAAAGCAACCCTGTAGTCAAAGCCCATGGCGATGAAGATAAGTTCAAATCATGTGGCTTCCACACGATTGGACACATGCAAGTTAAACCATCTCTCTGTCTTCCACGAGCTGACCCACGCCTGTTCTGATCCACGCCCTCTGCTGTATGCTTCTCCAGTTGTGTTCGATGAGGTAGCTGCAGCAGGAGGCAAAGCAATTGCAGCAGCAACAGCAGTTGGCAGCAGGAAGACTGGGAGCAAAAGCAGTCTTACTAGTAGGAGAAGAATAAGTTCAACACCCTCCTCGAGATATTCTGTGTGAAAGAGCATGTTGTAAGAGACACGATGGGATAGGCGGCATTGTGAAAGGTGAAGGGATAGCAAAGATGTGTACGTGGAGAGTGAGTCGAAGGCAACAAGAGGAGTGTGAGAACACACCCTCTCTGTTGAGGGTGCTGGAAAGATGCAAGTGTATGGAGACATCTGAGAAGTTTCCTGGAAGCTTCCTAGTGTTGTTGGAGGTGACGTGGCAACACTGTTTCAGTTGCATATACTTGCAACCCTAAACCAGCTGGTGAAAAACAGGGACATCCTGAGAAGTTTCATGGAAGCTTCCTAGTGTTGTTGGAGGTGACATGGCAACACTGTTTCAGTTAGACTGATGTAAGCAAGGGAAGAGGAAGAACAACACGGGTTTGGCTAGTTGAGACCACGGTCTCAGAAACTTCAATATGCACAAAGGAATGACAAGTCATTCCTTCCTAGAAAGCACACATCATGGAGTGTGTTTCCATAGATCACGTGATGGGGCTCCTGCCTGGTCCCGCCTAGAGAAAACATGAAAACAAAATATTTCCAGTGAATAAACGACCTCAATCTTCCGATCCATGCATGCATCCACGGAGATATGCTCTCGCTCAATGTGACGTTCCAGACCAGACGACCACGTGATCGAGTTCGTCACTCGGAAGATACCTGTTGGTTTTTGCGCATCCCTCATTGTGCTATGTTGTGTCCTCCCGGCTTGTGTACATCGGCGTGCAGATGACTGACGGCGAGACTCGACGCTGATGGAGCGTCATCCGGTGGAGCCGACGCACGCGGAGGTCTACTCGCAGTTCGCTGGAGCCTCCTCTCTCCGGCGACGTGCTCAGCTCCATCGGCAGGCCTCCTCGGCAGTCGTGCCGCCGGCGGTCACCGCCACCGCAAATTGCTGTCTGCATGCGTCCAGCGCGTCACGTCGCGTCTGCGTCGTCATGCTCTGCCTAGGGTCCGTGTTGCGTGCTGCATGGTCCTGTTCGGCGTTACAGACCACCGTAGGCACTGCCTGGGTTCGGGCAGCCATAACTCTTTGCTACTATTTTTCTAGATGATTCTGACCGCACGACTGCGTTTGCAGCGTCGGTATTATGGTATGGTCCAGTTTTCAGGCAAAACGGACGACGCCCGGGTTTTGGGCTGTCGGGCGTCTGGCAGGGCTCTCCGAGTAAACCCTGCCTGCCAGAAAATAGGTCCACAGCTGTTTTCTAATTGGCTGGTTAGTTGAGTAACAACTTCTACACTAGTGGGGGGGGGCCTAGAACTTGGAGGGGTCTCCCATTGTTGTTCCTTCTTCATTCTTAATCAGTTACTATCAGTTTTCAGCTGCTTTCTGACGCTAACTCTGGCGCGCGCGTTTCTGAGTAACAAACCCAGAGCTTCCAGACTCTAGAGCAGCAGACTGAGGGGGCAGCTGACTTAAGCAACGAGCGTGGAAGCCCGCACGCTGCATCAACAACGCTACTGCCCCAACCTGCTGCATAGACTTTCCATTTTGGTATCAGAGCGAGAGCGTAGCAGCAGTAGCAGAAGACTGGCGAACAGGTGCCAGATAACGCCGGCGGACCCCCATACGCGCCAGTGCAGGGGAAATGTTGCCGGATTTTTTCCGACAGCATTGACCCTCCTGGTGGCGGCGTCAGATTCTTTCCCACAGCCACTGGGCCAGGGGAAATGCTGCCGAATTTTTTTTGGCAGCACTGACCCCCACGCATGACGCGAGGAGGTGAGCGGCAGGCGGCGTCTGACGTCTGTGGGCGACGACGCAAGCGGCAATGTCACCCAGGTGCAGTGACTCGCACCACTAGCAGCATCAGGCAGAAGCAGCAGCTCGTAGCAGCCCGCAGCAACAGTAGCTCGCAGCAGCAGCAGCAGCAGCGCGCAACAGCAACAGCGCGCAGCAGCAGCAGCAACGTGCAGCAGCAGCCCACAGCAGTAGCCCGCAGCGGCAGCAGGCACCAGCCGTAGCACGCAGCAGCTGCAGCAGCGTGCAGCAGCAGTAGTGGGCTACAACAGCTGCTGCAGCGAGCTGCAGCAGCGGCCAACTGTAGCAGCAGCAGCAGCGAGCAGCAGCTGGCAGGTGCCAGCCGCGGCTGCTGCTGCTTGCTGCTCGCAGCGAGCAAGCAGCGAGCAGCAGCCCGCTGCTGCCAGCGAGCAGCAGCTCGCTGCTGCCAGGCGAGCAGCAGCCCGCTGCTCGCAGCAGACAGCGGGCTGCTGCCCACTGTGACAAGGAAAAAAAAAACAAAAAACAAAAGAAAGGCAACAAAAAATCCCCCACCCCCTTAGCTCGCTGCAGCAGCCCGCAGTTGCAGCGAGCAGCTGCTGTAGCACGCAGTAGCTGCAGTAGTGCTGAGCAGTAGCAGCGAGCTGCAGCAGCCACAGCAGCTGCTACAGCTCGTAGCAACAGCAGCTGTAGCTGCAACTACAGCAGCAAGAGCAACAGCAGCAGCAGCTGCAGCAACCGCAGCAGCAGCAGCAGCAGTAGCAAACAGCAGCAGCAGCAGTAGCAGCAGCAGCAACAGCAGCAGCAGCTGCAGCAGGAGCAGCAGCAGCAGCGGCTGCAGCAGCATCAGCACCAACAACAGCAGCGACGGCCCCAACATCCGCCGCTGCTGATGTCAGCACCCCTCTGCTGACGTCAGTACTGACGTCACTGCTGACATCATCAACACAAAAAAAAGAAGAGGGGGAAAAGGGGAAAGGGGGAAGGCCAAAGGGGTGGGTAGACTCCCCACTGCTCCAATCTCCTGCTGACATCAGCAACACAAAGACAAAAAAAAACAAAAAAAATAAGGGACACTAAGACATGGCTGGTAGTCCCGGCGAGGAGGGATCCTCCTCTGGTGGGGGGACCCCTACCCCTCCTTTCTTACAATGATTGCTGTAGCAGCATCAGCAGCAGTAGCACCCGCCGCCGCTGCAGCAGCAGCAGCCGCCGCCATCGTAGGAGCAGCAGCTGCCGCCGCCGCAGCAGCAAGAGCAGCCGCCGCCGCCACGGCAACAACAGCTGCCGTCGCCGCACCAGCAGCAACCGAATGAGCAGCAACAGCAGCCGCTGCCGCCTCAGCAGCAGCAGCCACCGCCGTTGCAGCAGCAGCAGCCGCCGCCTCTACAGTAGCAGCCGCCGCCGCTGCAGCAGCAACAGCCGCCGCCCATACAGCAGCAGCCACCGCCGCTACAACAGCAGCCGTCGCCCCTACAGCAGCAGTAGCAGCAGCAGCCCACTGGTAACGTTGGCGGCAACCCTGACCCACTTGCTGCTCTTCAGCAACAACTCGCCGCCTTGACACAACAGCTTGCAGCACTACAGCCAGTCGCCTCCCACACCGCCACCAGCGCGCTGTCGTCGTTCATCCCTCCAGGGCACGCTAGCCCCGCTGTGTCCGCCGCCACATACTACCTAGCTCAGCAGCAGACTCAGCGCCAACGGCAGATAGTGACCTCCGTCCTTGGCCCCACTCTGGGTGCCGGCCGTAGGCAGAAGGACTTTGAGACACCACCGCCGCCGCTTCAGGCCGGCGAGCAGTTCCGGAGGTGGGAGCTCAGCTTAATGATTTGGGCACAGGGTGAGGGTCTGTGGGCCTACTACACCCTCCCTTACGACTCCACCCAGGCCGATCAGCTATATGACACTGGTCGCGCCGTCCGCGCCCTCGTACCAGTCGCCCCCCCCAGCTTCCCGCCTTGCCTTGGAGCCCTTCCTCGACGACTTCACCGCTGGTGACATCCCATACCCTTCAGCCGCATGACACGTCCTCACCAAACCCCATCGCCTGTCCAGCGACGTTGAGATCAGCCGTCTGCTCCGGGAGTTCAACTCCCTGCACATGGGGGAGACCGAGACGGTCACTGCCTACTGGTAGCGGGCGGAGGACATCCTCCGTCGACTCGGCAAATCTGCTCCGCCCCCTCTGTCCGCGCTCCTCACCATCAAGTGCGGCGCCACCAGCGCATACGCGGACGTCTTCGTCCACTACCCTCAGGACGTACTCTCGACCATGGAGGCCCAGGGCACTCTCATGCCCTGGGCATATGAGCTCTTCTCCGCATTGAGGAAGCTCGCCAGGAGTCCCAGCTCCATCGCGCGGAGGCCCTTGCATCCCCTGCCGTCGCCGCCCCTGTCGTTGCCTCTGTGGCCGTTGCCTCCCCTATCGCAGCTACCACATCGCCCTCGGGGAAGAAGAAGAAAAGCCGGAACAAGAAGGGCAAGGGTCCATCGCAACAGCAGCAGCAGCAGTCATCGACCGGTTCCAGCGGTAGCGGCTCGGTCTGCCACAACTGTGGCCTGCCCGGGCACGAGTGGTACACGTGCCCTCTCTCGACGGACAAGGCCTGCGTCATCGCCACCATGCGACGCCAGCGGGAGCGCCGCCTCGCCTCTGCCGCCATCGCTGCTGCTGGTCCTGCCACTCCGACCTCGTCCAGCAGCTCTGCCACTCCGACAGCTTCGCCTGTCCTGTAGACACCCGCACCGCAGCAGTACTACCCGCCGCAGTACTACCCTCAAACGTCGGCACCTCCGCTTCCTTCGCCGGCTCAACCCTCCTACTACCCGGGCTCCGGCGCCGTCACTCCGCATTCCGTCTCCACTCCTGGGCCGTCATCCTGAGAGCGTCAGCTGGAGCAGTTCATCACGCTCCAGCTTGGCCTACCTCGCCCTCCTCCCCAAGGAAGTGCGAGTTGCGTCACCTCCTTCCCTCCGGCCCATCCCTGCATGACTGAGACTGAGCTGCGGTCGTGTCCCGTTCCCTCGTTTGTCTCGTCATCTTCTGTGATCTCCCCCACCCCACTCCTTGACGACATTGCATGGCTTGACGACTGGCAGTCTCGTTTCGCGCCTCCTTCCACTGTGTCCGCGTCCCTCGCTTGTTGCCATGTGACCGTGACTGATCTGGCGACCCCTGTCCAGGACCCTGCTGAGACCTGGATCATCGACTCCGGGGCCACGCATCACATGACGGCCACTCGCGAGGCCTTCAGTATGCTCTGTCCCGTCGACGATGTCTCCGGTGTCCGGACGAGCTCCGGACAGGTGTTGCCTGTCCGTGGGGTTGGCGTCGTTCGTTTCCGTGGTCCGGCCGGTGACGTCTTTCTGACCGATGTTCTCTTCGTCCCTGGTCTCGAGCTCAGCCTCCTGTCCGTGACTGCCCTTGACCGCATGAGCATGGACGTTGTGCACTCACGTGGTGTTGGCACTGTGTCGTTGCGTCCGTCGGGTCTTGTCGTCCTGCACGCCACCGCCTGTGGCAACTNCTGGCAGTCTCGTTTCGCGCCTCCTTCCACCGTGTCCGCGTCCCTCGCTTGCTGCCATGTGACCGTGACTGATCTGGCGACCCCTGTCCAGGACCCTGCTGAGACCTGGATCATCGACTCCGGGGCCACGCATCACATGACGGCCTCTCGCGAGGCCTTCAGTATGCTCGGTCCCGTCGGCGATGTCTCCGGTGTCCGGACGGGCTCCGGACAGGTGTTGCCTGTCCGTGGGGTAGGCGTCGTTCGTTTCCGTGGTCCGGCCGGTGACGTCTTTCTGACCGATGTTCTCTTCGTCCCTGGTCTCGAGCTCAGCCTCCTGTCCGTGACTGCCCTTGACCGCATGAGCATGGACGTTGTGCACTCACGTGCTGTTGGCACTGTGTCGTTGCGTCCGTCGGGTCTTGTCGTTCTGCACGCCACCACTTGTGGCAACTTGTGGCACGTTCCCCGCCTCTCCTCCTCCCCTCCCGTCTCCTCCCCGTCGGTTGCGACCGGTAATGTGTTAGTTACCAGCACGCTTTCTCCTCAGCACACCCGCCTCTTGCACCGCCGCCTTTGCCACGTTCACTCTGCCGCAGTAGAGAGCATGCTCCGCACCCAGCCGGCCAAGGGCCTTGATCTGGAGACTTTCCCTCTCCCGTGCCCCACTGAGTGCATTGACTGCGCTCAGGGGAAGATGCACCGGTCCACGTACCCCCTATCTTCCTCCCGTGCATCCGCCCCCCTTGACCTTGTCCACTTGGACGTCATGGGCCCTCTCCCCACCCAGTCCGTCGGTGAGCATGGCCGCTATGTCCTCACTCTTACGGACGACTACTCTCGCGACCGTTGGGTCTTCTTCCTCAGGCAGAAGAGCAATGTCGCCCGAACCATTCAGGACTGGCTTGTCCTCGCAGAGCGCGAGTGTGGCCGTCCCCTTCGCCGCTTTTGCTCCGATCGCGGTGGCGAGTACCTGGGTGAGGCCACGACGTTTCTCGCCTCCCGCGGTATCCGCCATGAGACGTTTGCACCCTACACACCCGCCCAGAACGGCGTGTCCGAGCGGTGGAACCGTACCATGGCCGACGCCATCCGCACCATGCGGGTCGAGTCCGGTCTCTCCGATGGCTTCTGTTTTGAAGCCATGGCCTGTATGACCTGGGTCTGGAACAGGGTTCTCCACAGTCCCCTTCCCCGCCAGTCCACGCCCTATCAGCACTGGTGCGGTCGGCGTGCTGACCTTCGCCCGGCTCGCGTCTGGAGCTGCGTAGCCGTTGTGTGGCTGCCTACCCCACAGCAGGGCGGCAAGCTCACCCCCCGCGGACGCCCCTGCACCTTTCTCGGCGTGTCTCGTCAGTCCAAGGCCTGGCGCTTGTGGGATCCATCCCGACACTGCATCATCGAGTCCCGCGATGCCCTCTTCTTTCAGGACCTGTTTCCCCGCGACCTCATCCGCTCCGGCTTGTCCGTGTCCCTCCCGTTGCGTGGGGGAGTGGTGAGTCCGTCTTCCGTCCTGTCGCTTCCGGGTGACACATCACTCCGTCCCTCCAGGCCGGCAGCCCCAGCCGCGTCCACTGGCCCCTCCGAGCCGGCAGCCCCAGTCGCGTCTACTGGCCCCTCCCGGCCGGCAGCCCCAGTCGCGTCCGCTGGCCCCTCCGGGACGGCAGCCCCAGTCGCGTCCGCTGGCCCCTCCGAGCCAGCTGCCCCATTCGCGTCCACTGGCCCCTCCGGGCCAGCAGCCCTAGTCGCGTCCGCTGGCCCCTCCGGGCCGACAGCCCCAGTCGCGTCCGCTGGCCCCTCCGGGCCGGCAGCCCCAGTCGCGTCCACTGGCCCCTCCGGGCCGGCAGCTCCAGTCGCTTCCGATGGTCCCTCCGGGCCGACAGCCCCAGTCGCGTCTGCTGGCCCCTCCGGGCCAGTAGCCCCAGTCGCATCCGCTCGCCCCTCTGGGCCAGCAGCCCCAGTCGCGTCCGCTCATCCCTCCGGGCCGGCAGCCCCAGCTGTGTCCGCTGGCCCCTCTGGCCTAGCAACGTCTGTTGCGTCTGCTGGCTCCTCTGGACCAGTAGTCCCGTCCGCATCCGTTGGCCCGTCGGACTTAGCACCATCTTATGCCCGACCGCGCTACACACGTGGCCCAGGCGGCATCCTCCGACCTCGGCCGACAGTGAGCGTGTAGACCGTTGCTCCCCGTCCCGTGGCACCTCGACCCCCTGTGGCTCCACGTGTCTCCTCCACTCCCACAGTCGTGAGTGGGGACCCTGGCACAAAGGCTCTCGGCCTGACCACTTCTGCCATCATCACAGACCTTCACCCGGGCTCTGCATTAGGGTACGCCATGCTTCATCACGAGCATCGGCATGCTGTTGTGGCTGCACTCGCACGCATCCCACCTGGGGCTCGTGATGCACACGCCCTCTCAGTCCGGTCCACAGCGCGCCCAAAGGAACCTTCCACCCTACGCGAGGCTCGAGCCTCCCCTGAGGCCGCACACTGGGATGCTGCCTGTGCCGAGGAGCTCGCTGCTATCCGACAACACCACGTGTATGACCTCGTCGACCTCCCTCCAGGTCGGAAGGCCATCGGTGCCAAGTGGGTCTTTCGGCGTAAGTGGAAGCCTGACGGATCCTTGGACAAGTACAAGGCCCGTCTCACAGCAAAGGGGTTTGCTCAGGTCCCTGGGGTCGATTACGACCAGATCTTCGCCCCAGTTGGCCGGTTCTCCACTAGCCGGGCGCTCTTTAGCCTGGTTGCCCAGCACGGGTGGGAGCTGCATCAGATGGATGTGAGCAACGCATTCCTCCATGGCTCACTGGAGGGTGAGGAGCTCTACATGACGCAGCCCCCNTCCACAGCGCGCCCAGAGGACCCTTCCACCCTACGCGAGGCTCGAGCCTCCCCTGAGGCCGCACACTGGGATGCTGCCTGTGCCGAGGAGCTCGCTGCTATCCGACAGCACCACGTGTATGACCTCGTCGACCTCCCTCCAGGTCGGAAGGCCATTGGTGCCAAGTGGGTCTTTCGGCGTAAGTGGAAGCCTGACGGATCCTTGGACAAGTACAAGGCCCGTCTCACAGCAAAGGGGTTCGCTCAGGTCCCTGGGGTCGATTACGACCAGATCTTCGCCCCAGTTGGCCGGTTCTCCACTAGCCGGGCGCTCTTCAGCCTGGTTGCCCAGCACGGGTGGGAGCTGCATCAGATGGATGTGAGCAACGCATTCCTCCATGGCTCACTGGAGGGTGAGGAGCTCTACATGACGCAGCCCCCGGGCTTCGACGACGGCACTGGGAGAGTTTGGCGGCTGCGGAAGGCCCTCTATGGCCTGAAGCAGTCGCCTCGGTGCTGGAACCAGGAGATCAGTAGTACGCTTCTCCGTGGCAGCCTCCAGCGCAGCACCGCTGATCCCGCACTGTTCGTCAGCCCGCGAGGTCAGACCTTCGCCGCGGTTCTGGTCTACGTCGACGATCTCCTCATTGCGTCGCCAGATGCGGTAGCCATCCAGCACGTCAAGGACCTGCTGCACGCCACCTACCAGATGAAGGATCTCGGGTTTGCCCGAGTCTTCCTGGGCATGGAGCTCGAGCATGATCGCTCCCAGGGCATCGTGCACGTCCACCAGGCTGCCTATGTGTAGACCCTGTCCATTCGCTTCGCCGAGGACTTGCCCCTCGTGCCTAGCGCATCCTCACCCATATCACTCGATGGCCAGGTGAAGCTGAAAAGTCACGAACCAGCTGTTGTGGGGGAGCCAGTTGATGTGACCACGTATCTGCGGGTCATCGGGTCACTGATGTTCTTGGCGACGATGACGCGTCCAGACATCGCGTTCGCCGTCAACCTCCTGGCCCAGTTCTCTCAGGAGCCGCGTCACCTCCACTTTGAGGCCGCGATCCGAGTATTGCGCTGTCGTCTCGATCCCTCGGCGAGGTCTCATGTTCCGCCGTCAGCCGTCCGTCGTCGTAGTGGGCTACACCGACAGTGACTGGGCCTGCAGTCCAGACGGTAAGAGTCACACTGACTGGATTTTTCTGGTCGGGGGCATAGCTGTGTCTTGGCACAGTGGCAAGCAGGGGTGCATTGCACGCAGCACTGTTGAGACTGAGTACGTGGCCCTTGGCTCAGGCGCGTGTGAGAGTGTGTGGCTGCGTCGTCTGCTGCCCGAGTTGCGTCAGTCTGTCGCATCCATCACCTTGCATTGTGACAATGAGAGTGCCATGGCCATCGCCGACAATGACGGTGTGCATCACACATGCACAAAGCACATCAATGTTGAGTATCACTATGTACGTTTGTTGTTGCATGACAACAGCATCAGCATCGTATGGGTTGAGACAGCACGACAGCTGGCTCACTTCCTGACCAAGGCACTGAGGAGGGACTCGTTGAAGAAGGCTGTGAGTTCAGTCGGCGTGCGTCCATGAGTCGTCCTCTTTGTCTTTGCCCGCGTCCCAGCGTACCTTGGGGGAGTCTGGATATTGATCGTTTCTCTGCCCGCCCATGTACACTACGCCTGTGAGTCATGGGGGAGTGTTGGTTTTTGCGCATCCCTCATTGTGCTCTGTTGTGTCCTCCCGGCTTGTGTACATCGGCGTGCAGATGACTGACGGCAAGACTCGACGCTGATGGAGCGTCATCCGGTGGAGCCGACACACGCGGAGGTCTACTCGCAGTTTGCTGGAGCCTCCTCTCTCCAGCGACGTGCTCAGCTCCATCGGCAGGCCTCCTCGGCAGTCGTGCCGCCGGCGGTCACCGCCACCGCAAATTGCTGTCTGCATGCGTCCAGCGCGTCACGTCGCGTCTGCGTCGTCATGCTCTGCCTAGGGTTCGTGTTGCGTGCTGCATGGTCCTGTTCGGCGTCACAGACCACCGTAGGCACTGCCTGGGTTCGGGCAGCCATAACTCTTTGCGTTTGCAGCGTCGGTATTATGGTATGGTCCAGTTTTCAGGCAAAACGGACGACGCCCGGGTTTTGAGCTGTCGGGCGTCTGGCAGGGCTCACCGAGAAAACCCTGCCTGCCAGAAAATAGGTCCACAGCTATTTTCTAATTGGCTGGTTAGTTGAGTAACAACTTCTACACTAGTGGGAGGGGCCTAGAACTTGGAGGGGTCTCCCATTGTTGTTCATTCTTCATTCTTAATCAGTTACTATCAGTTTTCAGCTGCTTTCTGGCGCTAACTCTGGCGCGCGCGTTTCTGAGTAACAAACCCAGAGCTTCCAGACTTAGACTCTAGAGCAGCAGACTGAGGGGGCAGCTGACTTAAGCAATGAGCGTGGAAGCCCGCACGCTGCATCAACAACGCTGTTGCCCCAACCTGCTGCATAGACTTTCCATTTATTCCATCCAAACCCATCAGCCTCGAGGCTTGATCGGCCTTGATGGACGATAGAAATACATGAAAACGTGCGCTGGAGTCTATCACCGCATACAAAAGATGGACTAACATCCAGGTTCACACAAACAGGCCACATTTCATGCCCATCACTTGATGGTATGGGCCCATGTCGATGTAGGAGGGTAGCCAGCACTTGATGGTATGGGCCCATGTCGACGTAGGAGGGAGGCCATCACTTGATGGTATGGACCCATGTCGACGTAGGAGGGTAGCCATCACTTGGTGGTATGGGCCCATGTCAGCGTTGGAGGGTAGCCATCGCTTGATGGTATGGGCCCATGTCGACGTAGGAGGGTAGCCATCGCTTGATGGTATGGGCCCATGTCGACGTAGGAGGGTAGCCATCACTTGATGGTATGGGCCCATGTCGATGTAGGAGGGTAGCCATCGCGATGGGCGGCTGTATGAGCCCTGCCCATCCAGACCGTCCGGTTATAACAAAAGTCTGGTCGGGCTGTCGAAACCCATCATGCAATCTATGGAAACACACTCATAAATAGCTGCTGCGGGTGCCAGTCAAGCTGCACGTTGCTGCAGGTCAGTTTGCCTTAAACCTGCCAAATCCAGTGTTTTGCCTGCAACTTGATGCATCCACATCCAAATGGAGCATTTTCTAATCGTGCGGATGCAAAACCTCAAGTGGGACATAACGGCTGCAAACATGCTCTAGTCCGACATCAATCGCTGTGTAGGTAGCAATGCTCACTAGCACGGACAAGGTGAGCCATGGGAAACAGGTACACGTGCGTAGCCATGAGATGGAGCAAGCGGGATCCTTAGTTGTGTAGAGAACAACACCACAGGAAGGAGTGAGTCAAGTATCAAGGCGGCTGGGTGATCCATGCCGGTTGACCGGGCCACCCACACGAGACACTTGAAGTGGGGCCTGGACGCCACCCAGGGATCGAACCAAACCGGTATGTGAGCGAGCTTCCGGTGGTTTCTCACACGCCGGGACAACCCGGTCGTGTGGACCAGAGGGATCAACAACCCAACATCACCCGCTTATCACATGCAAGACCAAACAACTGTAGACCACATCAACCACAAGCGTATGTGGATGCATGCTTCTCCTTGCTACATGAACTCAATGTCATGCTACAAAGAAATCAAGCATGTCAAACCGATCACTGCAACTAAGCTCTCAACCATATATCGAATAGGTGTTTTGGCTCCCACTTTGGCATTTGGTTGAAGATCCAACTATGTGTGCTCCATGATGCGCACAATCGAATTGCACCTGAGAGCCCTGATTCAGATCAATCAGCTACAGTGATTGTGTGTGTGTGTGTGTGTGTGTGTGTGTGTGTGTGTGTGTGTGTGTGTGTGTGTGTGTGTGTGTGTCTGTGTTTGTGTGTGTGTGTGTGTGTGTGTGTGTGTGTGTG
>SZWC01001065.1:187582-227507 GCA_023375785.1 Penium margaritaceum | reverse complement strand
CGCCATCGGAGACCATGCCATGGGAGCAGATAGCACAGGAGGGGAGGGCATGGGAACCTGGGAAGAGGGGTCAGGAGGGGAGCTGACAGGGGGAGAGGCGCCGGTAGGGGAAGCGGCAGGGGAAGAGGCCACAGCAGGGGGAGAACCAGCAGGGGCAGCGGCAGGCGAGACCTCCACCGCCTCCGTGCTGGTCGGTCCAACGAATGAAGTCGGAAGTGCCCCGGCGACGGTGGGGCAGATGCCGCTCTCAGCATCTGCGTTGGCGCAGAAACAGAAGACCCTCCTCCCCACCATGACATGGTTGAAGATGCGGAAGCCCTGCTCTCGGCACGCGCTGCGGCAGTCCTCCGGGTCAGTGGAGGAGAAGGGATCAAGGGCGGTGTAAGGGGAGCCCACCCCGTACCCGCCGACCACACAGGTGGGGCAGCGCTTGGCGTCGAAGCAGGGAGCTTCTGCTGCGCTGGCTTGCTGGTCCAGTAGCCTGTGCGCGTTGTGCATGCGGGCTCCAGGGCGAGCTAGCACGTGGTGGCCCGGAGACGAAGAGAGGAGGAGGAGGGGAAGGAGAAAGAGGGAGGGGAGGAGGCGAGCGGTTCCTTTGCTTGGGGCCAGAGTGCACGGCGCACCGAGCTGTCTTGTGGGTTCCATGGTCGAACGCGATGGGACTTTGAGAAAGAGGCGTGTGGGGGGTTGCTAATTCCCTGACGCAAAGCACTCTGCAAGGCTTCAATCCTAGAAAATCGGATTTCAGGAGGGGAGGGACGTGTCAGTGCGTCCTTCTGTAGCACCTGCATGACTTCGTCGCCTTTATGTAGTGTTGCTGCGAGGATTGGGAACCGGTACGGACCACGGCGCGGCTCCCGCGTCGCACGCGCCGCGATCTGAACTGGTCAGCCATAGGCCCGTCCGTGCGTCACAAAGATTAATCTACTTTAAACACTGTTGCGAATCGCCTCAGAAAAACAGAGAAGGTGAGGAGTTCTTGCCTCGTGCTTACCACACGATAGCACATTTTGCCTTCAGATTCTTGCGAACCGTCCTAGAAGAAACGGATCAGACGGGGGGTATTGCACTGACAAGTGGCTTGCAAGCGGGCCGCGCGGGCCCGGAGAAAACGGAGCTGCGGCGGCGCGTTTGATCGGTTCGCAGCCTCTCATCATCCAAGGTGATGAGATGTGAGGTGCTGGTAGTGGAAGCGCACTCTGAAGACTAGAAAAAGGTACAGGCTACGGTTGGCAGTTGGATGATTGTAGAGAAGAGGTTCTTGGGAGGACGCTGCTATGGCTTCTTTTCAAGGGAGGAGGGGTTTCGAGGGAGGGGGAGATGCGAGGTAGGGCGGGAGAACGGAAATGAGGGAGGAGGGACGGAATGAATGCAGAGGAGGAGGGACGAAGCTGACGGAATCAGATCGAACACGACATGGCGCATAGGCTATCTGGTCTGAATAAGCAGGCGCCGCCACCTATGTTACCAGTGGTAACTGATCACCACTCCATGAGGTCATCGAGATCCACAGTCGGGACGCTTCGAAGGCATGCCATACCGACATGAGAGCAACGACGCAGAAGGAAAGAGGAAGACCCATACACCAGGGCAGGTTTAGGGGGCGGGAAGAAAGGCGTTGTTTTGCAGCATTCACATGTTCGAGCTGCGATTCATGGACGCCAGCGCGGACGAAACCAGGGCGACCGCAGCGCGTCGAGTCGTGTGCGAATCGTATTCACTGCCTTGATCGGTAACCGCGACGCGTGCAGTTCGCACCGCAGTTGGGGTCGGCCGTGAACTCCCGTCGAGGACGAGAGCAGTGTGGATCTGTCTGAGACCCACAAAAACAAGGTACGTTGCAAACCCAATGTCTGCGCGGGGTTTGTAGCACACACTCAAAAGCAAAGCAAAACACTAAATTTCAACAGCCTAGGCGTTGGGGAGAAATTGAGAGAAGTTCGTATCACATAACACATCGAAAAACACAATGAAAGCTTTCCTGTGAGCGGGAAGAAAAGCCGGAGAAACTGGACGGCCAAAGTGACAGACAGTTACACCGTCCAAAAAACATTTGTCGGCTTTGAGGTGCCAGTCGCCGTCGGACCTGAACACAAAGCTGACTCAATGTCCACTATGGGAAAACAGGCCGGGGTCACAGGCCATCACTGATGGCCGGCTGATGGCGTCTGTTCAGGCGCGAAGTTTCATATCGCTCACTGCCCTCGTAGTTGGGTCTAAAGATTTGACATGTTCGCGCTAACTTCGTCACAGCCACAATTGGTCGTGAAACCGTCTTCGACTGATGGCGTATGACCGTGATGGTGATGGACCTAGCGTGACCGACAGCTCCACCTTGGCTGTCAGCGCACGTGACTGCCCATCAACGCCCATCAACCCTTTCGGTTGATGGGCGCTGATGGGCCATCGTCGTCATCGCACGAAACTGGAAAAATTTAATAAAAAAACCGGCCCTCGGATCAGATAACACCCGCCTGTTTCGCACGACGGCAAAAGTCGCGTTACCCGTTGACCCATTTTAAAATAAAAAGTTGAACAAGTGGCGGGAAAGACGTGATTTTTTATCCATCAGCGATGGCTGATGACATGTGACCGTACCCGTCCGATTAAATTTTGTCGTTCCCGCGCTTTTTTTTAAACCCCAACTGATGGCCTGTGACCCCGGCCACAACGTCATGCAATGAAGGCAACAAGAGTGTGACGTTGCCCGCAAGGCGTGCATGCGTCACGAAGTAAGACAAGCATAAACAGAATAGCAGAATAACTTGAGAATGCAAAAAAGGCAGGTTTAAATGGAACATGTTACTATCAAACCAACTCAAACTGACTTTCTAAGGATGAATATGGAAAAGGAAATGAGAATGGTTTGGGTCGTACATTCTTCTAGGCCGGGCTCAGATAGAGGATAGGAATCTTTTTTATTTCAGGAAATAATGAAAACCTTATTGAATTTTTCTCATAAAAATTATGTTCTGTTACTCATGCTATCGTCTTGTTTTGTTTCAGTCCTTGAGGTCAAAAAATTTCATTTGCGCGTGAAAATGTCCAAAATTGTTTTTATATTGTCTTTTGTAGCAGTTTTAATCTCGACCTCAAATTTAGTCTAAGAATCTAGTGTCGCGTTGGAAAGAGTAAATGGTCAAGATTGACCTCACTATCAATTGGCGGTTCTGCCTGGTCCACATCGACGTGAATCAAGGTGATGGTTGTGATTGTCAGACACGCAAGTGACCTCTAGACTCCATCGATTCACACACATCGTCACTACAGGTGACTAAGCTGACATGAAGCTCAAGGCACACAAATTACGGGCCACGCATCACAGGGGTCTCAGCCGGTGCAAGATTGTGGCGAGCTCTGTCATGCTCATTCTCATCAGAGGGCATATCTTCTGTTATCATCGTGTGGTAATTAGCTTTCACTTGGTTAAACATGAGAGGAATACATGGGAGATACATGCATCCACATACGCTCGTAGTCGATGTGGTTCTCTATGGTTGATGTGCATGCTTGGCTACATTTGTAGTTTAGAGCACCGGGTTGCTTATACTATGAAGCCACACTCTCGGCCGTTCCGGAGTGAGAAGCCACGGCAGCTTTTTGCCGACCAGTTCATTTCAACCCTATAGTGCCGGCTGGACCTCACTTTGAGCCACTCGAGTGTATGGGCTAGTTAACCAGTTGCAAAGAGCTTGCTAGCCCCTTACTCCTGTCGCTCTTGCCTCTCATGATCTCTCAATGGTTTCACACCAACTCCTTATCTCTCTCGTCACCAAGGCTGCCTTGTGATCCTCATTAGCATAGTAGGGAGCTTGTGCCTGCATTCTGCCGCTACCTACTGATATCCTAGCAGGAGGGGAAATTCCCTCCTCTCTATCTACCCGAGACCCATAGAACAATACACGAGCGGTGGTACTCTTGCCACCGCGACGGGCCCCGCTGTTGTTGTGTGTGTCGTACACGGCTTACGGTGACCCCTCAGCTCATGTCCATTCACGTGCAGATCCCTGAGACAGGCGACAGTGGCAGACGACCGGCTGCCTGCGACAACGGGGGCCCAGAAGACTCTCGTATTTTTTAGATTTGTGCTGTGGGACAGCACATAGGCGTGCAGCCTATCAGGACGTAGATCTTGCCAATGCGGCCATTCTGGTTCAAACGGCTCATCGTTCTGACGTGTCTGCAGGGAATTATGGCCAAAACTGTGTTTTTTTCCGCTGTTTTGTCCTACTAGAAAATAGCGCCGTTGTGCGCCGCATGTGTATGCATCCACTAGGTCCATGACACCTTTTAGGTTTTCCAGGCCTCCGTTGTCATTTTTCTCTACACAATTCAACATTTACAGCTGCTGACACTTGTGTTTGTGTCCCTAGGCAGCCCCTTGCTGTTCTCACCTCCACCTGTGTGTGCTAGTGAGTTAGCTGGCCGGCTTGTACTGCCGCGCCAGCGACAGCAGTGCTAGGAAGCTGTCTATCATGGTATCAGAGCAGCAAGTCAGTGCTCGCATAGCTGCGTAGTAGAGGCGCAGGAACCGCAGCAGCAGTGAGAAACCGTAGCCGTTGCCTGGAGTCGCAGCAGCTGCAGTACCCACTGCCTCGGCGGGAGGTCTTGGGAGGATCCACCACCACTCCGACAGTTTTCTTAGAAAACTCCACGCACGTTTTGCGGCCATTCCACGACAGTCGAAGCCGGTCCGCGCAAAATCCGCGGTGCTCCGCGGCGACGAGGTCTCCGCAGCGAACGCGTCATCTGCGCGGCCGCAACGGAACACGTCCACGGTGCTGCGGTGCCACGCGGCGTTCAGGAGTGCATCACCTCGCGGTGACAGTACTGCAGCAAATCTGCAGTGTTTCGCGGATCCGAGACGTTCCACCGCGCCGGCTCCGCGGCGGTTCCGGAACGGGCCGGCGGTGACCCACAGAGTTCCGCAGTAGCACGTCCGCAGCAGTTCCGCGGCTAATCCACGGTCATCAGACGCAGCCACTCCGCGGTGGTTGCGGAACGCTCTGACGGTGGTGTCCTGACAGTTTGCGGCACCCCGCCGTGTTCCGCATCGACGCGACCGCGATAGCCGTTTCGCGGCGGTGTTTCCGCGGTGGTGTTTCCGCGGTGGTGCTCCGTGGAAGTGTTCCGCGGCGGATTTTCTCCGCGGCAGTGTTCAGCGACAGCCTTCCGCGGTGGTGCTCTGCGACAGTGTTCCGCAGTGGTGATCCGCAGCAGTGCTCTGCGATGGCGCTTCACACACACAAAAAAACAAGTAAGGGAAGCAACCCGTCGTCATGCCGAAGCAAACCCCTGCCAGCGCCGCCACCCACGCAGCTGCCGAGGGCAGCTCCGTCAGCGGCCAACGCCGGGCTCCGCCATCGTCACCATATCGGCAGCTGCAACAGCAGCAACATCAGCAGCAGCAGCATTAGCTGCCGCAACAGCAGCAGCAGCAGCAGCCGCAACAGCCGCTTCAGCAGCAGCAGTAGCGGCCGCAAAGCCCTACAACTTTTGCGCGCCAGGTGCGCGCGCTAGCTGACCTACAGGCGGAGAGCCACAATGCTTTGACGAGGCAGGTCAAGGAGCTGCAGGACCTGATCAAGGGCTTATTGCCTCAGCAGCAGTAGTCCCATCAGCAGCAGCAGCATCCATCCACTGACCTGAGCGAGGAGTGCCTTGCCCACGGCAGTAATGCTGATAACGTCGCGGAGAACCTCTCCGAATCTGGCAAGGAGGGCGAGGAAGGGCTACTGCGAGCACGCCTCATCCGCCTGGAGGCGTGCCGCCGAGCGCATGAGGCCAATACCGCCCTTCACGGCACGAGCTCCAGCACCGACGCTGGCCTGAGCTTATCTTGCCGCCCTCTGAGCTTTGAGGAGCTGGCTCTGCGGGCCCGCTTGGGTAAGGGGGTTGCCTCCTCTATGCCCGTCCCTGCAGTGGCTGCAGCCGTCGCTCTACCGACGGTCAAGCCACCCAAGAGGTTTGAGTCGGACCAGCCCGTCTTCCGGACTGGGAACGACTTCAAGTCCTGGGAACCACGCTTTCGCATGTGGGCCATGAGCGAGGGAGACCTTGCCTACTACCTCACTCCATACCAGGCGTCTCACCTTGTCCAGACATAGATGGCGGTCTGCGCCGCTTCCGGCCTGATGAAGGCCGCCCCGGACTTTACCAAGTACTATAGTCGGTTCTTTGGCGATGCGTTGACAAGCTCGGGAGCTGACCCTTGCGTGGCGTGGGCACTGGCTGTCACTCGTTTTTTGGACTCCACCTTGGCTCTGACGTCCCAGCACCTTGCCAACTTCAACTCCCTCTGCCTAACTTCTCAGGAGTCTATAGCCAACTACTGGCGCCGAGCGATCGACCTACACGAAGAGCTGGGAGACGATGCCCCGGCGCAGTTCTCCGCCCTCCAAATCATCCTCTACGGCATCCACCCCGACTACGCGCTCGTCTTCAGCAACTTCGACCAGACTCTACTTCGCAACATGGCGAACGACAGGACCCTGCTGCGCTGGGCCACCCTCCACTTCGTGGAGGTCGCCGGCATGGACGCCGCGAACCGCGCTTGCCGCTTCCTTCCCGCTGTCTATAGCAACCAGATCCAGCTCAGGCGAAGAAGGGCCGTAAATCGTCAGGTAGTGGTTCCAGTGACGGGACCAGCAGCGGCACCAGCACTAGCAGTATCAGCCGCAGCAGCAGGAGCAGGAGCAACAGCAGCAACGGTGGCAGAAGTGGCTCTGGCAGCACGACGGGCTGCCAGCTCATATGTTTCAATTGTGGGGGTGATCATCGCTATCCCGACTGCACTCACCTGACCGGCCGCCCATTGGACTGGGCCAAGTTCACTCGTGGGCTGCAGCACGCGCACGAGGCACGCATGCGCTTGACGTCCGGTGCGACGGCCCGTTCGGCCGCCACTACTGCAGCTGTCCCCAAGGAATCCGCCGCCACAGTAGGCTCCTCCGCGGATCCTTATGACCAGGCGCTCGCCGAACGCGACAGTACAATCGCCGAGTTGCACCAGCTTCTCGCCCTGTGCTCATCTCAGGGAGGTGCAAGTGAGTTGACTGAGTCGAGGGGTCCCACTGCCTATGGACTGACTGTGTCGTTGCGTGATGATGCCTGTGGTCCCCATGCCCAGCCGTGTGCGCGTGACAGACGTGATGATGTGTCTTGGCTGCATACTTCTCATGTGCGCTCCGGTGGTCGCCTTGTCGTGTCCCCCGCAGAGCGTCCTGCTGCCTTGCCTTGTTCCGTCGCCGAGTGCCACATTGCCCCGTGTACGCGTGTCACCGATGCCACCTGGGTTGTCGACTCTGGTGCCACCCATCACATGACGTATCGACATGACGCCTTCATCATCTTGCATCCTGTTGGCACTGTTCGCTCTCTTCACACCTGTCCCTGGCCTGGAACTCAGCTTGTTGTCTGTCCGTGTTTGCACCAAGATGGGTCTGGGTATCACGCACACAGCTGCCGATGCTTGCATCTTTGTGCGCGACACCGAGGAGACCGTCCTCAGTGGGACGGTCGTCGATGATATGTATCACATCTCTGGGTCTTGTGAGTGCCCCCCCTTTGCCCTCGTCTCCCACTACTCGTGTTGTCGTCGGTGGTGCTCTATCCCCCGAGCACCATCGTCTCCTGCATCACCGCCTCTGTCATGTGCACCTGGGGCCTGTCGACAGGCTGATCCGCACTCAGCCTGCTCTCAATCTTGATGGGGCGTCCTTCAAGGCGCCGCCCACGACCGACTGCCTGGTTTATGCTGAAGGCAAAATGCACCGGTCCACCTGCGTCTGTCTCCAGGGCTCGTCGGCCCCTGGAGCTTGTCCACTCCAACCTCATGGGTCCGCTCCCTGTTGAGTTTCAGGAGGACCGCGGTCGCTACATCCCGACGTTGACTGATGACTTGACGCATATGCGCTGGGTCTGCAGTCTGCGTCAGAAGAGTGATGCCGCCATTGCGGTTCGCACTTGGCTGGTCATGGCCGAGCGCCAGTCTCCCTATCGCCTTCAAACCTTTCGCTCGGACCGTGGCGGCGAGTACCTTGGTGACATGGCCCGCTCCTTCACCGAGCTTGGTATCTTCCACAACCTCTCCGCTCCCGCCATCCCCCAACAGATTGGAGTCTGAGAGCGATGGAACTGCACCATGGAGGATGCGGTCCGCGCCATGCGCGCCGACAGCGCTATGCCTGAGGCCTTTGCCTTCGAGGGCATGGCGTACATGACCTGGGTCTCGAACCGCATTCCCCACGGCCCCCTCCCAGGTCACCGCACGCCCTACGAGCTGTGGTACGGGCGTCGTGCGGATCTGCACCTCGCCCGTGTATGGGGCTCCCTTGCCTGCGTCTAGCTCATACCAGAGCAGCAGGGGAGCAAGCACTCTTTGCGGGACCGCATCTGCGCCTTTGTAGGTGTCGCAATGCGGTCGAAGGCCTTGCGGTTCTAGGACCCTAAGCGATGCCGCATCGTGGAGTCACGTGACGCTCTCTTCTTCGAGCACCTCGCCTTTTGCGACCTAGCTCGCATCCACGCTTTGCGTGTTGCTCATGCTCCTGGGTGTGTTGGACCCCGTAGTGTGGGGGAGGCTCCTGTTGCGATTGGCACAATGCCACAGGCCAGTACGGTCACTACATCGCCAACACCCCAGGGGTTGTCCGTAGAGGCTGTGCCCATCGGCACCCCCAGCCCCGCCCCATCTGCGGCTCGCTCCTCTGCCCCCGACTCTCCACTCTCTCCCGTGTCTAAGTCTGCGTCCGAGACTACCTCCGCGTCTGAGGCTCTGCCTGATCCTACGCCTGCTTCCGCGTGTGAGGCTGAGCCTGATCCTGCGTCCGCGTCCGCGTCTGGCTCTGAGCCGTCCTTGCCTCTGGCCGCGGACGTGCCTGCGTCTGCCGTGGGCCAGTCCCTGGTTGTTGAGGCCACGCCAGCCTCAAGTGGCGCGCGTGCCATACAGTCCACACCGGCATGTGAGTTAGCAGCTCCCACTGCTCCTGCCCCGTCGGACTCCTACACACGGGCACCCGGTGGACGTCTCCGCCCTCGCCCCACATGCAACGTCGTTAGCGATGACCTGGGCACGAAGGCCCTCGGCCTGAGTGCTCGGGGCCTCGCTGAGGTTCACCCTGGCTGTGCCACTGGTATGGCACTACTTGCTCATGAGCGCAGTCTTGCTCGTGACATTGCTGAGTCCATGGTGACGGTCGACCCTCCCTCTACGATGTATGCCCTGGCTACACGCAATGCACCAGTGCTGTCTCCCGATCCCACCAGCCTGTCTGAGGCCTAGTCAGCCCCCAACGCTGAGAAGTGGCGCACTGCCTGCCAGGCCGAGCTCGATGCCATCCAAGAGCACGGCGTCTTTGAGCTGGTAGACTTGCCAAAGAACCGCAAGGCCATCAAGGCCAAGTGGGTTCTACGCAAAAAGGTCAAGCCAGACGGCACTGTGGAGGTCTACAAAGCACGCCTGACAGCAAAAGGCTTCTCTTAGGTCCCTGGCGTGGACTACACCGAGACCTTTGCCCCTATTGGGCGGGTGACAACCACTCTCACGTTGCTGAGCCAGGTGGCACAGCACGACTGGGAACTCCATCAAATGGATTTCAACAACGTGTTCCTGAACGGGGACCTTGAGGAGGAGATCTACATGGTCCAGCCACCCGGCTTTGAGGATGGCACCGGTCGCGTGTACCGTCTGCGGAAGGCCTTGTACGGCCTGAAACAGTCACCTTGCTGCTGGAATCAAGACATCACCAGCACGCTGGGACGCGCTGGGTATGTTCAGAGTGATGGTGACCCATACTTGTTCCTCTCACAGTCCCCAGCACTACTCGCTGCCATCCTCGTCTACGTGGACGACCAGGAAGCAGTAAACGCTGCCAAGGCCGTTCTCTCCTCGGCCTACAAGATGAAAGATCTTGGTGAGGCCTCTGTCTTTTTGCCGATGGAGATCGTGCGCGACCGAGTTTGCCGCACACTCCGTGTTCATCAAGGACGCTACACAGAGACTGTGGGGGAGCGCTTTGCCGACCTTCTCGCTACCGTCCGTACAGTCTCCACGCCCATGACCCTTGAGGGGCAGGCCGCCCTGAAGGTGGATGACCCAGCTGACTTGGGGGAGCCAGTCGATGTGACCCTATACCTGCGATTCATCGGCTTGCTCATGTACTTGGCCACAATGACACGGCCCGACATTGCCTTCACTCTCAACGTGCTCGCTCAGTTATTTCAGGCTCCACGCCAGCGAACACTGGAGGCCACAGTCCGGTGTGTGCGCTACATCCTGTCCACCGCACGCTTTGGCCTGTGCTTTGGCGAGCAGGTGTCTGTTGTGCTCGATGGGTACACCGACAGTGAGTCGGCGTGGAGTCCAGATGGCAAGAGTCGCACCGGCTACATCTTTCTCATTGGAGGCACCGAAGTGTCCTCGCAAAGTGGGAAGCAGGGCTGCATCGCACGTAGCACTGTGGAGGCAGAGTATGTTGCTCTAGGCGCTGGTGCAGCGAAGTGTGTCTGGCTCGTCCGTCTGTTGCGTGAATCACGTCAGTCCGTCCCCCCCATCGTCCTCCAGTGTGACAACATGAGCATGGAGGCCATCGCCAAGAACTCAGGTGTGTTCCATGCACGCACAAAGCACATCAATGTCGAGCACCACTTCATGCATGATCTGGTTGATCGTGGTGAGATCGGATTCATCCATGTGGGCACTGACCGGCATTGTGCACATTTTCTGACCAAGGCTCTGGGTCGTTTGAAGTTTCATACATCCACTCGATCCGTGGGACTCTGCCCCATCCCTATTGCAGGTTGATTCCTCATGTGCCATCTTGCGTGTGCTGTGCTTGCTCCGTGCAGCTGTTGTGTGTTTCCTACTCTGTACAGCGTTAGTATCTGCATGTGCATGGACGTGTTTCGTCCTCCGGTCATGGGGGAGTTCTGTTGTGTGTGTCGTACACGGCTTATCGGACCCCTCGGCTCATGTCCATTCACGTGCAGATCCCTGAGACTGGCGACGGTGGCAAACGACCGGCTGCCTACGGCATCGGGGGCCCAGAAGACTCGTACTTTTTAAATTTGTGTTGTGGGACAGCACATATGTGTGCAGCCTATCAAGACGTAGATCTCATCGATGCGGCCGTTCTGGTTCAAACGGCTCGTCGTTCTGACGTGTTTGCAGGGAGTTATGGCCAAAACTGTGTTTTTGCCACTGTTTTGTCCTACTAGAAAAAAGCGCCGTCGTGTGCAGCATGTGTGTGCATCCACTAGGTCCATGACACTATTTAGGTTGTCCAGGCCTCAGTTGTCATTTCTCTCTGCACAACTCAACACCTACAGCTTCTTACACTTGTGTTTGTGTCCCTAGCCAACCCCTTGTTGTTCTCACCTCCACGTGTGTGTGCTAGTGAGTTAGTTGGCCGGCTTATACTGCCGTGCCAGCGACAGCAGTGCTAGGAAACTGTCAATCACCTACATCCACAGCTCGTGTCTTGTAGCTTGCAACTCTTGGTGCCGCTCCCTGTTGTTTCGCAGCTCTTTGTTGCACCACATCTGTCACATAACAGTGCAACTCGCATTTCACAGACTCGTAGTCCGCAGACCCGGAGCTCGCATTTTGCAGACCCGCTCTTTGTACCGCTCTTGGTTGCATTGCAGCTCTCTGTTGCACCCCTGACCTCCATCCCACAACCCTACAGCTCACATTTTTCACACCCGCTGTAGCCACGCTGTCCCGTCGTGCAATCCCGTAGCCCCCACACTGCCCGGTCACTGAGGCTTCCACCTCGCACTCGTCTTGAATCGAAGTTGCATCACTCTCAACTGCCCCGCAGCTCTTGGCTGCCCCGTAGCTCGTGGCTGCTCCCTGCCTCTATTTCCATGCAGCCTCGCAGCTTGTAATATGACGATCCGTAGCATCAACACTGCCCGGCCCTGCTGACCCACAGCCCCATTGCTGCCCGGTCCTAGGGGTTTCAACCCCCGCACCTGTCCTGCTACGCATCACACCCCATATCTCGTAGCTTGCAGCTCTCAGTTGCATCGCTCCTATCTGCCCCACAGCTCTCTACTGCACCACTGACCTCTGTTGCGTAGTCTTGGAGCTCGCAGTTTGCGCGCCCACTTCAATCACGCTGCCCGGCCCTGTTTTCCCACAACCCCATCGCTCTCCGGTTACAAGTGTTTTTGCCACGCACTTGTCTTGCTACGTAGTATCGCAAGTTGCAGCTCATAGCTTCATGGCAGCCTTCGCTGCCCAGTCCCACTACTCACATACCGAAGAATTCTCCTTCATCTCTTCTCACCCAACAGCAGCAGCAACAGCCGTGCGTGCAGCCTGGACCACCATCCTAGCTTCACCGCCTGACACGGAGCCAGTCCCCACCTCTCCAAGGGGTTGGCTTGAATGTGCCCGCATCAATGAGGAGATTGCCCGCTATAAGGTGCAGGCGGAGAGCGAGATGTGGATGCGCCGCCGCTTTGAAAGCCCAAGATACTACCCTAGGGAGGACCACGACCCGAGAGAGGACGAGGCTTGTGCCAACGTTACAAACTACGTTGCTTATTGCTATTCTGCCTTCGACGACTCACCGACTGTGTAGAACGCACCATCCACGAGGCCACCACGCAACGAACGTTGTCCTCAATTACCTGTAAGCTCTCACATGACCCGTAAGATGCGTCGGCAGAGTCAGCGTACCATTCATGACAGGGCAGCACCTGCAATACCAGTAGCGCTAGCAGAGGCACCTTGTAGAGATACTGCTTCTTCTCGTGCTACATCTCTTGCTACTTCCTAGGCTACAGCTGCATCCTGTGGGCCTCTTGATGTTTTCACTATCTTGGAAGTAGTACTTGCCTCTAGTGCTGAGGTCTCCTACACATTTGATGCCACAGCATGTGCCGCACGTGCCCCTGCCATCACTGCTGCTAGGAAGGCTGTTGAAACCTATACCATTGCTACTGTTGACTAAGGAACGTCACATAGCAGGAGCAATCAACATTGTCACACAGGCCGACACCGTTGCTGACTCTATAGCATGAGCAGCAGCAGTTGCTGTCACTGTCCTCTCCAATGTCGTTATCTCCATCCACACCTGCACTGTTCAGGCATCCCCTGTAGCTACGTCGTCACCTTTAGGTCATCAAGTTTGCATTCTTATTACAAATATAGCAGTAGTCTCCACCCTCACAGGTGCTACCCTTGCTAAGGGTTGCCGGTCTCATCGTATCCACCTCTTCCTGTGTGGAGGTCATCGCAAGTTCATCAGCAGTTGTGCTTCCATCTTGTTTAGTTTCCGACGTTAGCTCTGGTGAGATTTTGTCTACCTATCTCTTGGACGTCTTGCTCATTTTCTCCTCTCTTCTCCCATGTGGCTGTGTGTATCCATTCAGATTTGTTGCCTTGCAGCACTAACTTGACAAGCCACACCCATCTTGCCTTTCCACGCCCACTATGGGAGGAGAAACTATGTCGGAAACACCTTTGGTTTAGTTCTCCCACCGCTCACCATGCCTGTTGATGATGACCAGTATGCCGCACTACAAGAGGAATTGTGGCAAGAGTGCGCTGCTCTCCATGTAGCTCTCAATGTGTAGCGCATTCTAGAAGAGAAACTGCGCACTGAACAGGATGACCAGGAAACCTTCGCTGACCACATGGCTGATTTGGTCCTAAATCGCCTGCAACCTGCACTACGCTCTACGCCCTCAACATCTGCTGCTGCTGGCATTGCTCCTGCATTCTTTACCTCGCTTGCTTTCGCATCAAATGCCGCTAGCTCTCTCACTACTGACCCGTTTGTTCTAGCAAATATTGCAAGTGCTACCGCTCCCAAAGTCCTTACACAACCTACACACCACAAACCTAATTTTGATTCCACACTGCCTCGCTACACCGCTAACCTCACCTTTGCTTGCTGGGAGGTTTATTCCAGTACTTGGGCACAGGGTGAACAGCTTTTGGAGTACTATCACGAACCAAATCCCTCTACAGACCCTCCTTTTCTGCCCATGGATGCTAAGTCTGCACGTGCTATCCGTGCTCTTATCCGTGCTAGACCTGATGATCTCAGGGATGAGATAGGATCTTACAATTCTGACACAGTCCACCGTACTCCTGCTAGCTCTATTGGCGGTTATGCACTCATCAAGAGCTGCACCACTATCACTGGCCACGCATAACAGAGTGTACTCACTATCCAGTTCAGCACGCTCTCTATGTATGCTGATGAAACTACGGACGCCTACTGAGCTCGCAGCCTTCACCTTTTGCGTGACCCTGGCAAAGCGGCTCATGGACAGCTTCTTGTCATTCTCTCCATCATCATCAACCCCATCCCCAAATTTCCCGAAATCTTCAGGGTGGTGGAAGCTTCTGAGCTCTAGCATCTTGCATCTGAGCCTATACTTGTTGATGCTCCCCCTGTCATGGGGGCCCTCTGGGAGTTCACTGCCAAGTGCCTCACTGACTAGTGGATCGTCCTCCAAAACAAACGCATCCACTGTGCAGCTATTGCAGCTGCCACCACCGTATCTAAACGTTGGAACAGCACTACCGTTGATGGTGTTTCCGTCCTCCTCAATGTGTCTGACCTCCGTTCTCTCTTTTCTTTTGAATTCATATCCTACATAACGTGGATCTGGAACCGCGTTCCCCACGGTCCCCTCCCTCGTCATGTCACCCCTTTTTAGCGTTGGTTAGGGCATCGTGCCGACCTTTTCCTTGCACGTGTCTAGGACTGTGTCACTACCGTCTGGCCTCCGAGGACCTTCGCCACAGCAACATCAGCTCGTGTGCACATTTTTGTACCTTCCTCGGTGTCTCTTCCATGTCCAATGCATGGCACTTCAAGGACCCCGACCATGCATGTATTGTCGAGTCTCGCGATGCCCTCTTCTTTGAGGATGTCTTTCCTTGAAAATTATCTCATTTTGCTCCACCCTCTTCCCTGCCCTCGCTCCGACGGCTTGGGAGGGTGGGTCTGTCTCAACCTCCGGTCTCGCAAGGGCCGCGCCATCTCCTGCTAGTGCGATTCCTTCTCCCTCTGGTCTCTCTTCCTCTTCACTACCCAACACGCTTCTCAGGACCCCGTCAGTACCCTAACTGGTCCTTCCATGGTGCCTTCTCCTTCTCTGTCCTCTGAGTCCACGTGAGCGCCTGTCAGCGCTCCGCCACTATTTGCCAACATTCCGACACATTCTCCCCCACACGTCGTTCCTGACTCCCCTCTCGCCTACTCTACAACCCTCTACATTTGTTGGTGAGATAGCATCTCCTCCTATCTCTGATTCCCCTCCAACCAGACTAGAGTTATACACCCGTAGAGGGAGACTTCATTCCCTTCCACAACACTCTGCCTCACAGTCCACACAGCCTTCTCAGCATCACACTCGTTCCAGTGCATCCTCCACTGCAGTCGGCTCCTCAGCCAGACCTACTGGCCTGGGTGCACTAGAACTGGCTTTCATTTTTCTCCACCCTAACTCAGTGGTGGGCTATGCACTTGTATCTCACGAGTTCCATTGCGCCCTTCAGGCGTCTGTTGCTTGCTACATCACCGCTTGTTTTGCAGCAAGTAGGCTTCCCTCACTTCCACCAGAGCCTACCAGTGTTCTTCAGGCGAGAGAGGCAGCTGATGCTGATCTCTAGGAAAAGGTCATGCAATAGGAGCTCACTGCCTTATATGAAAATGAGGATTTTTAACTTGTCGATCGCCCAGCAGGCAGCAAGGCTGTTTCGGCCTGCTGGGTCCTTCGGCGTACGCTGAAACTTGATGGCACGCTTGACAAGTACAAGGTTTAGCTCACCGCCAAGGGATTCTCCCAGATTCCAGGTATCAAATTTGATGAGACGTTTGCTCCAGTCGGACAGAACACCACGCCCTGAGCTCCCTTGAGTCTAGTTGCCCAGCATGACTCGGAACTGGAGCGGATGGACGTCAACAATGCATGCATGTACAGACGTCTTGATAAGGAAATCTACATGGTTCAGCCCCCAGGCTGTACGGATGGCACGAACAAGGTCTGGCGACTGTGTAAGGCCTTGTACGGGCTTAAGCAGTCGTCCCATTGTTGGAATCTGGAGATCTCTTCCATGCTCAAGAGAGGTGGCTACCATCGTAGCACTATTGACCCAGCACTCATCTTGAGTCCACTCTTGCATCCCTTTGTGGTTATCCTAGTGTATGTACATTATCTCCTCATTGTGTCACCCAATCTTGCTGTCGTACAATGAATGAAGTCTATCTTGCATTCCACCTACAAGATGAAGGACATGGGTCCATCTAGAGTGTTCCTTGGTATGGGACTGGAACGTGACCGGTAGCGCCGCACGCTACATGTACACCAGGCTGCCTACATTTGCAGCCTGGGGGAGCGCTTTGCCTCCATTTTTGCTAACACTCCCACTGCATCCACACCAATGACTCCAGCTGGTCAGCGCTTGTTGAAGTCACTTGACCCGTCTCAGCTGGGATAGCCTATCAACGTCACCAATCATCTCACTTTGATCTGATCTCTGATGTACCTCACCACCACCATTCAAGCAGATGTGGCCTTCTCCATCAACTCTCTTGTCCAGTTCTCTCAGCAGCCTTGTCGGAGGCAGATTGAGACATTGCTGTGTGTTGTCCGCTATACACTGTACACCACACGTATAGAGCTGTGCTACAAATCGCAGCCTTCTGTGGTCATTGACTGGTACACTGACAGTGAGTGGGATCATGACATGGACGCATGTAATCGTACCGGCTACATCTTTCTTGTGTGTGGGACTGCTATCTCATGGAAGAGTGGAAAATAGGGATGTGTTGCACGCAACTCCAGTGAGGCTGGGTATGCCGCGCTTGGAGTAGGTATGTGTGGGAGTGTGTGGTTGTCTTGCTTGTAACAACAGCTTTGTGTACCCATCCACTACATCACATTACGCTGCGACAATCAAAGCACGAAGGTAATCACTGAGCATGATGGCATGCATAATTCGTGCACTTAGCACATTGACATTGAGCATCATTTCGTTTGCGAGTGCATTGTCGCAGGAGAAGTCCAGGTTGTCTGGATCGACTCTCGTTAGTAGCGTGCAGACTTTCTCACCAAAGCTCTTAGCAATGGAATGTCCAAGGCTTTCATGCATGCAGTTGGCCTGTTGCATGCACGCGATGCCCCTGATTGATATGACCACCCTTTGCCTTTTGCCTGTACTAGTGTTCTCTTTGTGGTGTGTGGACTATTCGTCTATGGGTCATGGGGGAGTGTTGGTTGTGACTGTTAGACACGAAAGTGACCTCTTGACTCCATCCATTCACACACACCGTCACTGCAAGTGACCGGTTGCATACCACTCTGAAGGGCTATGACACCATCCTAGTGTTAGTAGACTGGTTTTTGAAAATTCCACTCTTCATTCTGATAACCGTGGTCACTGCACAACGAGCATCATCTCTAAAAAGGATTGTACGGCTCCACAACATGCCACACACCATTATCAGTAACATAGGCAGCCACTTCACTAGCCGCTTCTGGTGCAACTTGATGACGCATTATGGTAGCCGGATCCAGCTATCAAGAGCATTCCACCCTCAAATAAACGGACAAACCGAGGAGATCAACAAAATGCTCAAACAGCTTCTTTGAACTTTATGCGAGCCTCACGACACTGATTCGGCAGCAAAGATGTCGACCGCCGAATTTGCATACAAATTGGCCACTTCCTCTACGCCGTATAAAATCGTGTTCTAGTTTGTCTACGATAAACTTCTTGCGACACATGTAGGACTACAGAGCCAGAGCAATATCTCCATTATTGACATCTACCTATGGGACTTCTCCAACATTTTAAAGGAAACATGATAGAATCTTGCAAATACACGAGCAGTTATGAAGCCGGTAGCAAATCGACATCCTAGCACTGACGTGTACAGCATTGGAAATTGTATCTTTCTTAGCTCGTCGGATACAAAACTCTGTGGAAGACATTGATAGGTCTTAAACTGCGATGATTGAGCCAGCTTGAGACCAATCAAATACATAGGTCTAGTCCTTGCTCGACTTGAAACACCAAACAATATGGCGATCCATCAAGTCTTCTATGTTAGCAAACTCAAGAACTACCAGTACTCTTGTAAGAACCTCCCAGGCCAAAACGTTGCTCTCCTCCCTCTTATCCAAGTGGACAAGGATATGAAGTACCCTATTGATCTTTCATAATGATTATAAAATTTTCACAGTTTTTCAATAAAAATGTTTCGTCGTCTAAAGTTAAGGGTGTACTTAGATAAAGTCATTTAAACTCTTTGATGAAAAAACTGTGCGGAGCCAAGTTTTACGCTTCTCCGGTCAAAAAACAAGATTTTGGCCATAGTGCCGGTCCCACAAGTAATTCGACAAAATGTTTTGATCAATTTCCACGGGCCGTGTACACGCATGATGGTATGCACAATCATTGTGCATTGTAATGGATTCAATGGAATCCTTGGCCGACTAGGCGGAAACCGCGGTTCTTGGGGGTCTCCGACCCTCGAGCCATCTCGTCTCACCGCCCACAGTCCCAGGTGACCCCGCTCAAGCAACGTGGCTCCTTCGACCGGTCAGCGTGGCACTGCCATGCTACACTTATGTTTCCTTAAAAAGTGCTAAATGATCCATTTTTTTAGAGGACCATGCAAAGACCAATTTAATGTATCAAAAAATAGCTGGTATTCTTGGCCCAATTTTGAAATTTTACATTCCTTTACCTATTCCTTACACGTCAAGTATAACCCTATTCAAGTATTGTATCTTAAAATTCTCACGTGTGAAAGTCCTTTCAACCCTTGAACTTTTTTCTCCTTTACACTTGTGGCACACGATGTTTTGTCTCAGACATAGACGAGTCTCTAAACTCCCTAAGTGGGTTTCTTTGTCATTAAGCTTATGGCCCACTATGTGCCGACCTCGTGATTTTTACACCGCTCTGTTGAGGGCACTTTGGCCACCTGCCCCAACCCTTGGTATTCCATTCTTGAAAGCTTTGCCAAGTGCGACCACTTTTTAGAGTGGTTGACAGAACTATCAGAAATTGTATCAATGTTTTGATAACTACTCATTCAACTTATCGACAATGCTATGCTTTTGTAATGATGTGCCTCCGTATTCTCAACCCCCCCCCCCCCCCCCCCCGACTTCTTCAATTGACCACTCCCGACACGAAATCGCATGCAGCGCATCTCCAACATATGATGACACTTGTCATTGAATTGCACTTATCACTGAATACAAGTCGTCCAATTGTCCCGATAGCTCAATTTGTCTTCTGTTGTACAAATCATCCCTGTGAACCATCCACGCTCCACTCGCCATAAAGCACGATGCATTGAGCATTGTATCCCATTGGAAACTTCATGTTGATGTCGGCCACGTTACGCATTTATAGATTCTCACTCCTCCGTGTTTCAACCAAAATCTCACTTGTTTCATGGAATTGAAAGGTCCTAGTCAAAAAGTATTATACAGAGAATTCTAGTAGCATTGGAAGGGAGCCTCCATATATGCATAACACCTTGATTGCTGGAGACACAACTATTGATAGTCCAACCTCAAACACATCCTTTGAAGGTCTTTTGACATTGACTTTGTCTCGTTTCCTGTTCTCATGACTGTATGTGCGTAGGGGAAAAGTCATTCATTCCATTTTTCTGGGAAAAAACATAATTCTCAGCCAGCTATAAGAAAATCAACTACCCGCCAATGTCATCGCAAATGACACCCATCCTCCCAACAATCATTGCGAATGCAAGACGGTTAAGGGTAAAAATAGAAGAAAATTCATTACATTGTTGCATGCCATTAGTTGTCGACGCGTACCATCTCAAAATCACAACAAAATACTACATGGAGGAGTTTGCAATACATGCGGTAGAGGGTTTGAGGGGTGGCTCAAAACCCCATGTACGTTAAAAGTACATTTCTATTGCGCGGCCAGACACGTGTTGCAAAAAAAAAAAAACTTCAGTTTTGGGGGTTCCATGGCATTCAAATTGGTTCGAGTAATAAATGAAAAGGTTCTTTCATTACCTTCTTTTGGGGTCTTGCCATTTCAAGTTCCCGCAAGATTGAAGGACTCCGGAGCATTGGTGATCGATGATGAAAGTGGTTGGTCGCAAGCTTTGGTATCCATCAACTATAGAATCTTTTCATCGGTGTCTTAGAAGGCGGTTAACCAGCGACATTTTTTTCCAACCATCAATGGGTCGGATGGCCCAGGATCCCCGATTCCATGCTCAATTGCTGAGGCATGTCACAGTCGAGAATGGGAATGGGGGTGGACATATAGTTACTTTTCAAGTATACCAGTGGTGGACAGGTTGTTTCCAAACATGTGCATGGTTGTATTCACACGGGCTCTAAGTATGTAGGCCTTGTATGTATTTGCTACATTTCCAGTCAATATTCATTCAGTGTCACCTTGTGCTCACCACAAGCAGTCATTTGGCCTCGATTCTTACCTCATGGATTCATGGTGAGCACCAGATCACACAAACCTTTGACATATCTTTTCTGTCAAATGTGTCCATGCATACGTAGCGATATAGTCATCTAGAAAGTGTGCAATAATCGACTATGGTAATAATGAGAAAAGGCTTCAATGATGGAGGGATGCCACTTCAGGAAACGTGAGAGCATGGAGATAGAGGTCCAGCCAAGCGTTACAGGCTATGTAACAAATGACGAAGTTCCTTCATTCACATTGAAAATCCGAATCCTAAATCCAACAAGATAGGGGAACCCACCTCCACCACTGTTTCTTGCCAGATTGATACTTGAAGGCTCATGGGGAAGCACAACACAAGAGGGTCGTACCAATGACAGTTGTTACAACATACTAAAGATGCAGATCCTAGAAAATCACATGCGTCAATAACATGACTTGGGGATGAAGGATATCAGGTTGTCTTGAGCATGCAAAGCGGCACTCCATGGGGGAAGTATTCATATTTAGATTGATTCCTTCACTTGTGGAACCATGCTCCACTCAGTCATACACACTCAGAAGTGGTGACAGTGTGGGTGGGGCTGTCATTTCTAGAAGGGATGAAATGGCTCAAATAGCTGTAAAATGTAGAGTGTGACTCATTCACCCACCTCGAACACAAAAAGAAATCATCGCCCCAGCCCTCGTAAAAGAGCAACCATTTAACCGTCATGTGAGACAAAAGCAATGAGTTGCCCAGCCTTCGAAACAATATCAACCAATTTCACATCCCCTTTACCATGTGAGGTTGCGACATGTGGTATGGATTGAGCATGGAGAAAATGTAATAGTGCATTCGACTGATCCACGATGAAAAGAAATCGCATTATGCATTGATATTGCATGGCATGTAGCCTCAACATGAATTTTTAAAGACTATTCATGGATACCTTGTGTAATTTCTAGAGGATAAACTATATAGAAAATGAGGTATTTTTACCCAGTGTTGGTACATGAGTTGCTTTTCTGTGTCTTGTTGTCGTATGTGCTATTCTTGAAGTGACATTGTCATATGCGTTCTTCTCTATGCAGTGTTGGCATAACGTTACAAAACCTAGAAATGTGGCATGTGTGCCCTTTTTGAATCCAACTACAATACATGTTATATCAACCGAAGTGCCTAAAGTATTGACCTTGTAACCTCTCTTCTAATAAACACAAATATAAGTTTATGATCCAATCATCACAAAATCCAGTGTTATTGGGAGGCCGAATTAGGTGACCAAGAGGCTCATGGCCATGGCCTACAATTTCTCGAAAATACATGTACCATATCTGGAGCGAGTGAAGTAGAACAGGTACATCTCTCACACTCCACCAAGCTCATTGAATGAGTTCATGTAAGAAGCGAATTCCCAATCCAATAAGATAGATGAGAAAACAAACACACACTACAAGTTGTGATGAATACACATTAGTTCATCATGGTGGACTATGTGTGCTGGTTTTTACAAGGTCTAAATTGGTGGATTTACAAGGAATATGCATCTTTTTATGTTTTGCAACAACAACCTGGAGCTTTGCGAGCCTTGTGGTGCACTTGAAACATACAGATGAATTGCTATAGATGAAATCAAATATTCAAAGCATGGAAAAAAGCCAAATGTATGAATTGGTTAGAATTTCCAATAACACGAACACCACATACTACAATCGTTCTTGTGATGGTGGAAGCCATTATCGAAGGAAGTATGAATTTGAATGGGTTTTGACAATTTGTAGCACAAGGATACACGGCCACAATAGAACCCAAAAAAAATGACGCACTTTGAAATACTGTTTTCTAGAGGTACAAACATGCCAAGAAAGAGGAGAAGCAGAAGAAAGTTTTCAAGAAAGAGGATTCAAGAAATGAATAAGGATAGGATTGAGCAGCATAAATAAGCCATGAACACTGTATTGAAAAAGCCTACCTTAAAGGAAAATACAATGAAGGACATGGACAGCTGACATTGTAAGCTTTGACAAGGGGTACAAAGATGAATAGTAGGTAACAAGAGTGCAAAGGCAGTCACAAGATTGCAAAATGATACCCACTGCACGTCTCACTTATTTGTGGGCCAACATCAGTTGACAGAATTCTTTGGAAGACCAATCCAAAGATGTTAACACAGAGAACCACCAACTTGAAACTATAGATCCTTTGCCGTAGCAAACCTATCTGACTCCAAGTATGATATTGGGAGGGTGTGATTGTAAGGATTAACTTTATGGCGAGTAATCACAACACATCATTGGACAATGTCTCTTAAACAAGAAGAATTTGCATATCAACTGGACAAGTGGATCTTTCTACATCAACGTCAATGATAAGAGATAAGATCTGCCATTAATAGTGCGACAACAAGACATTCCAGATGGCCATGAATGTAGCTGCCATTCTTGTACATGGATTGCATACATGGTTCATTTAGAATTTTATGCATGAGGCATGGAGCCTTGAAAGGGTAGTGGTCCATGCAACAACCGTGTGGGCCTCGTTAACCTCATCTGCCTGATGGGTAACCATGCTCAACATTATTCTTGAGTGGATCACATCCATTCTTGAAGATTCTAGGGGATTCTTTCTTCAAGGACTCCCCTATACTCTGGTGTTGATGAACTTTCAAACAATAACGCACTTGCCTGTCCAATACCACTACCCTCTAACCAAGCACATAGCATCCTTGATCAGGTTCTAGAGGGATACTTATCGGTGGGGTTTTCGTGCATTACATGCTCCGTGTATGGAGTGTGTACACTGCAGTATCTTGTGAGAAATTTTACTGTGTGATAGTTAAATTGTGTCCACTTCCCTGTCTGTCTAGGTACTACCTGTGTTATCGGATTTTAGTGGAAAATTATGTTTTGAAGAAGAAAAAAGAAAATCAATTTCAATACATTTTTTAAAACTTTCATAGTCAAATGCAGTTCTATCTAAATAGTACTTTTGCGATTTTTCTTCGTGTTTTTGCGTCTTTTACGCGCATAGCTGACCCTGAAATGTATGATTTCAACTTATTGAGGTTCTGCAAGAGGATGTTCCAGTTTTTCGGCACCATTCGATTAGATTACCGTCCTTTCAGCCGCATAAGTGCATTTGGGTTGTGTACCATGGAGATGTATCGGGAAAACCTCCAGTTTTGTGCACTAGTGTGTGTCCCGCTCCTGTTTTGAGGCGTGTTCCAGGATTCTCTCGGCACATCCATACATTTAGTTTTACGTCTCCATCAGCTACACTCCTCCGAGACAGTTTTTAGGCACATAATGCCTTTGATAGTGGGGGAGGAGCTTTCTGGTTTCGGATGTTGGGCACTGACCCCGTCCGTAGTATGGGCTTGTGTATGTGGAGAGTGTATCTGGTATACATCAGAAAGATACACTAGTATATCCATTAAAATTTTGAAGAAAAGGATCTGTCGTCGATGGACAAGTATCAAAGGATCCGGCCAAGAAAGGTGTTTTTTACAAGTCGAAGTGCATATGTTGTAGAAATTTCAAAGTGGTTATCATTATTTGTCAACGTGCATCATCAACAAATCATCGCGATATACTTGCTCCTATTTCAACTTGTGCCTTTTGTTACAAACGTTGCAATCATTTGTTTGCAACAATACCCATACGCAAACCCCCCTCTAATCTTGAGGAATTACGGGACATATTTTATGACGGTGTATGGATTATTCAAACTTCAAGTTGTGTTTGAGTTTTCTTTCCAAGCATATTTTAGTGTGTTTGTTATGTCCCCAATAACGATACTCGTCAGACACACTTTGTAGATAAAGTTCAATATTCTTGGAGGGGAGATCCACTTGCATCTCTAGACATGATACCCCTAAAAAAGACCAGACTGTATGATAGCAAAGGGTACATGTAGGGATTATCCACGAAATTCAATTGTGAGTATGCCCCACTCGGCGATCGGAAGAAAGTTAACATCTTATCCGACTGTAACAGACGTGGTATGCTCTGTGACTAACTTCTGACCCCAAAACTTAGGTACTCAGAAAGTATAGTCCAAGGAGAGTGGGTGAATGGTTGCCTCAGCCATTTTGGCTGAAACAAACTAAGCCACAAATGGACAGGGTCGTCATAGGGCATGGACATAGAACAATGATCCTAAGCCTAATCGTTCCACGTGGCATTGCCACGTTGGAACATAACCCTAGCACCAACCTAAGAGTGGAGGAGGAGTGACACGATGGATTTTCCATCGTGACACTCCTTTCGCCTCAAAACCGTCCAAGGATTGTTTTCCAGGCTAGAGTCAAACCAGAAATTTGTCCATTATACTTATTAAGGCTTTTGGCTCCTTAAAACGTGAGCCTCGAGTACCCAAAGAACCCAATAGTTGTTTAACGACCATTTTTAACCTAGAAAATGTTCCCTCTGCTATGTTCCTCCCCCTTTGCTTCGAACTGTCCCGGATCATCTTTGCTCATGGAGTTTTGATCATCGTGTACCTCATGATACAAACAATGCAACAAGAAGCACAAACAAGATCGCACATGTGAACTCTTGTCATCTACAACACGGTTACGTCAGGTTCATGCACAATCAACCACGACATTGTGGTTTTTGTGATTATGGTCATTTGCGTACAACATCAAGTGTTGATCGCATGATCCCTTGGCTCTTGCCAAGATGCGACGTGCACAATGTTTGTACGTTCTTCACAAGTGTTGGTGAGCCTTACCGAAGACCCATTGTAAATATGTATCGATGGCATAATCGATGCCTTTTGGGACGTGCATTGTCAGCAATGTCTTTCCAGTTTGGAAGAGGGTACATAGGACGCATTTTCCCACATTCCGTGTGGTACGTGTTTAAAAAGCTATTGTGGTGACGCCTCTTCCCCCTTTGCAAGGATCGTCCTTGCGACCAATTAACCGGGCTTCTTTGAAAGAACTGACCATGTCCACATAACACTTCCCATGTCGTTCAGACTTGATCTCTTCCAAGAGGTTGTTACCGAGGTGGTACCTCTCCGCAACATTGTCAATACGTGTAATCCAAGATTTGGACATCAGTCCTCCCGGCTTACAACCACATGTTCATGATCACGCATAGGTCTACTAGACCTCTTTCAACACCTGTGGGTTGGTTGGCTAAACTCAAGCAAGCTCCACTAAGCCCATGCAACTCGCATGCTAGCCTTCCCTTAGGTTTGGGAGGCACCAAGATCCAAAGACATGGTTGATGAGCAAAGCTGTTTTTCTGTTCAAAGATTGCAGTCATCTTTGAAGGAGCCGGCATTGGTTGTCTGACATGCGTAATTGCCATCAAAGTCCATCATTGGACATGACAATGTTCTGACCTAGATGATCTTGGTCTCAACCATCATCCCCTTATCTATGTCTGAAATGAGTACTGTAGGCTGCCGCTCACGTCCCTATCAAAAGCACACTGCTTTTGACCTAGGTTAGTTGAGATAACCAATCTCTACGACCGTGGATTACATCCACAAACAAAGAATTCATCATACGGTATTCACCAAATCGGTGTACCATGCTTACAATCATTGGGGTACAAGTTGGAAGAACACCTTTTGGGCGTTAATTCCATGTGATCGTGATCGAACACTTTTGAATCACATCCAGTGACCTTGGAACAACTATTTCCCAAATGTTTTCACGATTATGTAATCACGTCCAAGGGTTGCATTGAAGGAGCCGTTATTGGATTGTGCTTGCCAACTTGTAACAATCCTTGTTGCTTCAATGTCTTCTATTGTGTACATTTGCTGCTTTTAATGAATACATTATTCTTCATATGCCTTATCCAAGGCACTTGCAAAGGGTTTGCCCTCATCAAAGACATCTGACAAACCACCACAATCCTGGATATCACCGCAGAGTCATCCAAAAACTTATTGTACTTGCATTCAGCAATGTACACCAATTAAACCATCCCCAAAACTAAGGCAATAAAGTTACTTGACCATGACCTTTTTGGTAAGTGAAGCATGGTTTGACTACACCGTAGTCATTATGATCTATCTCAGAGATTGGTTTTGTTCCAACAAATCGGATGTTGGATTTTTTTGCACATCCATATTGCATAGGCAGTGCCTTACCATATCTTTGGCATGATCAAAATCCATCCACATGATGTTTGAAGAGCATGACGTGCACGACTAGTGTACTGTGTCATGATGCCATAAACTTTGAGGTGTTTATTTAAGCATTGGAAGAATCTGATGAGAAATATCATTTCTCAAGGTCCATCTTGAAGACTTCTTTCACATCAACATTTGGTTAGGACACACTGGTCCTTAGTTTGTTTTAATGTTGATTATGACTCGGTATGTGGTCAGTCAGACCACCAAGATGTAGGTGCTAACACACTGTTAGCTTGAAGCTATCGGCCTATAGATCATCTCCATAGTCATAAGCTTTGAATGCAAAACCTATGCCTTGATGTGATCGCATCTATGTCATTGTTTGTTTCTATATATCTATGAGATCATCATAGTACTTTGGATTACCATTAGTACAAAAAAAAGTGTCTCTCATTCTCTCTGCAATGGATTTTCACCAAACTGTGGATGAACTCATGTCACCAACATTGGTTCACGTACATTTGTCTATCAATATCAATGACACATTCACTCACCAAAGGATGATAGACTGAAGGTGTTGCCTTCAAATTTATTCACTTTTGAAGTTCAGTCAATCTCATCGTATGCCAGAAGTGACTCTAGCGATCTTCAACAACTGCATTGCGGCGTCTCAAAGCATCGAGGAGCCATGAAAGAGTCTTCACCCCTCTCTGATGCATTTAGAGCCCCCGTTGACAACCATGCTTGTCTTTTATAGCTCTTTGAATCAGAACTCATGGCCCTAGTCTGTTTGGCACACGCAATCAGTGGTGCATTTGGCACCCATGACAAAAGTGCAATCCTTTGCTTTTGTCAATCGTTCAATCGACGTTCACAAAAATGGTGTATTCGGTACATGCGGCAACGATTTCATAGACACACTCATTATCCATGCATTCAACATCATGGTAGTTGTGGGTTCGACACTCGCATAAATTCTACAATTGCATTTTCCATGTTGGTCATATTCCAGGTGCAACCAACACTTGTCAATCAACCATCACACGTGGATTATGACCATCGCGTGTGTGTGTGTGTGTCAAGTCTGATCCGCAGTAGCATAATTTTTTGTCCAAATCCATTCACAAATAACTCAATTGACATTCTTGGTACAGTCGACACCTATATGGGTAATCAATTGGAATTTGTTTTCGTCATACCTTCGTAGACCATAAGAAGTAAGTTTTGTACTAGCATCGTGGATGCTTCCGGCATCCGTGACCTAAGTTCAACTGGGACATTTTCATTGGTATGCTCGACACCAACAAAATTTCTGCAACCAAAACTTGTGCTGTTGCCAGTGGTGCAATCGGCACTTGCGTCCATGATTTAGTTGGCGCCCATGTAACCGTGCTATGGATACTCGTGCAGCCCGCAAGTTTAACATTGTTGCGGCGAGTGGGTGAGTCATCAAATTGTTATGGCAAGAATGATGCCTTTATTGTTTTATTTGGAATTGAGAATTCATCTCGATGTACATCACTATTGTGGTTTAGCAACCTGGTGTATGCTGTAGTGGCTCTTTTGCACAAACAAAAATTGTTTTGGGCATGTGCAACCCGCGTTGAGCCACATCGTGGCTTTTCAGTGGTCACCTATTCTGCGTCTTTTTCCCGTTGGACGAAGTAACTATGTACCCCTTCTTTCGGAAAATAAGCCCCATCTGCCCCTTGGTCGGAATAATAAGCCCCATCCGCCCCTCCGTCGGAACGATAAGCCCCATCCACCCCTCCGCCAAAACGATAAGCCCCATTCGTCCCTCTGTAGGAGCGATAAGTCTGATCCGCCCCTCCGCCAGCACGATAAGCCTCATTCGTCCCTACCTCTCAAAAATAAGCCCCATATACCCCTCGGAAATGTTGAACTCGTTATGTGACGGTATATGGTTCATTTTCTGCCAAAGAAGGGTGACCTGGTGTTATTAATTCACTTTTCAGATAATTTGCTTTTCACTTTGTACAAGCACTCTTCATGCATGTACTCGAGTCCTATGTTTCACTATGATGGCGAAAATTGCATAACTACGGCAGTTAAAGAATTGTGGTTCACCGTACTTCTTGTGCTCGTTCAATGGGAGTATGCTTTCATTCATAACACATTTCATTCACATCGGGTTTTTTTTCATTCCACAGACCGCATGTCTCCATGACTGTCTTAACAGCGTATGCATTATCCTCGTCACATCAAAACACCCCCTCCGCAAACCTAGGCCGTGAGCTGGCATGGTTCATGCACTGGCATCCAGATGTGTTCTGTAGCCTAAGAGATGTCTGGCCAGCTCAACAAGTGGTAAGCGGGCCAATTAGAGTACGGCGTTGAACGCTACGACAGGTGTCCATATTACAACTTCCGCAGCACCTCATGAAGAGCTGCTGTTCACATGTCGCTGTCACGTCCTTTCAACCACTGGTCACCATGGGCATGCTGGAGGGTACAAGAAAGCATGGTGTAGTATTTGTAGCTGCTGGACGACACAGACATGCACTACAGTAGCAGGCTATGTGCAAGAAGGAACGTATCGGCGGACAGTGCCCTCATCCTACGTGTCAACCTTACCTCCGATGGTCTGCCAGAAGCACGCGATGTTCCAGCAAGGTGCCTCTGAGTTTCATTCAGGGTCAATTAGTTTTGCACGGTCGTTGCTGATGCCGTCACCACTTCCTCCAACTATGTTTCTTCTGCAGCTGGCTCCCTCGTGACTCCGGGATGGTGGATGACCAAGTCGTTGAGCACACCGACAAGCCTAATGTGGAGGGTACATGGGATGAAAAACTAGTTTTTTGTGGTCTTTATACCCTCTGTTTCGGATGGCTTCCCAAGACCACGCGTGGCATGTTGCCACGCAACCAAGTCCCGACGAGAATGCTTCTCAGCCCGCACAGGGTCTTGCACCACGGTGGTACCTAGATAACCCTCCTCCGGACGACCTATTAGGCGTGTTTGACAGTTTCATGTTTTGGTTGACTCGGGATTGGGCAATCAACGGTGGGCCTGGCAGTTGGACGAGGTTGATGCCCTCCCACAGATCCAACTCCCGGATGAACCTCCCCGTGCTCCTAGGTCCCCCGATGTCCAGGAAGCCAGATCGGTTAGGTCCGGCATGGGGCGCCGTCGCGTCCTGTCCATTCCACATGGCCACCTCGGTATTGCTCACTTTGTGTCCATGGTGATTCCTGTGTCTGCTTTCCTTACAAACAAGCAGACCGTGTGGATGCAAGTACAAGTCTGTAATCCCGCTCTTGAAAGTACAGTATTGTAAACCCGCTTTTTTGTCCGTCATGTTATGATATTTTATCATGGATAAGAGACTCTAATGATGAACCATGTCACAGCCCAAAGAAGTAGAAGGGGATGCCAAAGGAGCCGGCTGAGGGAATGTTCCTCGACAACATGGACGCCACTCGTGCGTTTGTGGAGGACTATGCATTTGACAACCGCTTCGGTCTCAAGTGGGTGGGCAGTGAGCGTACAAGGTTCCACGTCACATGTGCCGAGGCAAAGAACAAAGGTTGTACCTGGCTCCTCCGGGCTTGTCTTACAAGCAAGTTTGGACACGTGACCATGTCCCACTACGCCGTGGGACACAAGTGTATCCCTACCATTAGCCGCGGCAATCCATCGCAGCAGAAGGGGTGGGTGGCTTGCAAAATATTAGAGGCCTTGCAGCATGACCGCACAGCGGCAACAGCCACCCTGCGGCAAGTACTCCACGAACGGACCGGCGTGAACATTTCCAACACCACGCTTTGCCGCACCAAGTCACGCGCCCAAGAAAACTTGATGGGCAAGAAGACCAACACGTAGAGCCTCTTTCCATCCTACGTCAACGAGGTGTGTACAGACGTGCGCTTTTAATCCATTGCACATTGGTTTCGAGGCACCTTTTATGTGTAATCACATGTGTATATCCACGTGCTGCATGCAGCTGAAACGCATGGACCCGAGTACACACGCTGTCGCGCACAAGGACAAGAACGGTGCCTTCTTGTGGGCTTTTGTCGCTCCACATGCTGCGAGAATCGGATTTCAACATAATTGCCAGATTTTGACGATGGATGCAATATTTCTCAAGAACGGGCACAAGCAAGTTTTGTCCCTTGCCCAATTTTTTCATGCCAACAACCACACAGTGCCCAAAGTGTGGGCACTTACGCCGACGGAGGATGAGAAGGGGTGGAATTTTTTTACGCTCAACTAGCCCTCGCCTATCACACTACTGCATAGTCAGGCACTTGCATCATCACAAACAGAGAGAACGGCTTGGAGAAAGCGCTACAGAAGTACCTGAGTGGTGCTACACACACCTACTGTGCATGGCACTTGCGAGAGAACGTCTGCACTTCATACGTAAGGGGGCCGCAAACTGAGCATGGAAGAGTGCGCATGCGCTCAATGTCGAGCAATGGTAGAAGGCTACCACACACCTGTGCCAAGTGAGTGCCTCTGTGTATGCATACCTGTTTGGAAGGAAAGGGGGGGAGGGATGTGCGGTGGGGGGGTACCTCTGGAGAAGTGGACACGCCTCCACTGCCCTCTGGGCAGAGGAGGCCACACTACGTCCAACACAGCAGAGATCTGGAACGCGCGCATTGCAGCACACCGCAAGCTCTATCCGTACTGCTGTTTTTTCAACATCTACCCATTTGTGCAGCGCATGTTCTGTGCTCGGCGTGCCCAGGCCAAAGGTGTGCAGACGTCCTTGGCCCCTGCCCAAGTTAACCGACTGCTCCACTGTCTCGCAGTGGCACGTGAGTACACCGTGACGGAGGAGGGTTCCAACACGGCAACAGTGGAGGGCCCAACAAACAATCCTCGCCAGGTTAACTTGCTCGAGAAGACATGCAGCTGTGGCCGGTGGAAGGAGTTTGGACTGCCTTGTCAGCATGCACGCGCTTTTTGCTTACCAAGCGCATCAACACAGAGAACCTGGCTGACCCTGGACTCACTCGCATGGCGTTCTGTCGGCCATTCAACAACACCCTCCCCTTTCCAGTGGTGAAGAGTACACGGCCACTCAAACTCTGTCAGCCGTGGGAGGAGTTGTATCGTGTGTGTGACATTGTTCACTTTCTCCGAGGGTTGAGTTGTGAACTATTTGAGGACATCATGTATCCCACCTTCAGTGTGTGTAGTTTTTTGTCATTGACGTTTGTATTATGGAGTTTTCCCAAGCGTGTTTCCCTTAGCACATTACGTCCTTTCTCTTGCCATGATGATTAACAACTACTGGCAATCAAAGGTTCATTGTAATAAGTAATGTTGAATAAGAACACAATGCAACCCTGTCGATTGTTCCTTATGTTGACAGTTATGTCTCAATTTGTATATCATAACAATAGCAGATGAGCTTGTCATCCAATCTGAAGGAAAACTTTCACAATCCGCTTCATAAAACAGCACATGGGGCTATCTGGTGCAGCCTCTAGAACCACCCATAGCCAACAAAAAAAGATGATGACATGCACTCACAATTGTTGTCGGAGTTAGATTGGTCATGAAGTGTTCTATTCCAGCTGCTACATTGGTCATTACTTTGTCGACAAGTACGTTGAAGAAGTGGACATTCAGTTGTTTTCATGGGGTCTTTAATCACTGTGAGGGTGACAAATTCATCATTTCACACTAGAGTAGTTGAGCCCAAAATGCCTGGCAAATCGAAGTAGTTTTGCCCATGTAGTTTCATGCTTTGGCTGCTACATTGGTCATTGCTTTGTCCACAAATACCCTAATCTAGTGGACATGCAGTTGTTTTCTTGGGGTCTTTAATCACAATGAGGTGGACATATTCATGATTTCACGTGAGAGTCCTTGAGCCCAAAATGCCCTGCAAATCGATGCAGTTTATCCCATGAAGTGTCCTGTTTTGGCTACGACATTGGTTGTTACTTTGTCCACTAATACCGTAAACAAGTGGACATACAGTTGCTTTGTTACGTTACAATAATCATAATGAGGTTGGTATATTGTTCTTTTCACGTGAAAACACTTCATCCCAAAGTGCTTGGCAAGTAGTTATGTACAACACCTAGGAACTAGCTATACGATGACGATTATCACAACCGCGAACATGGAATTCGCCACACCGACGTCCATGGCGTCCAATTGGGTGGACAGTACAACGTGCGGGTATGGGGTGCCCGTATGCCCAACTGCCAAACACATGGTGTATGGGTCGGCGGGTGTTTTTGGGTTCACGATGTCCCATGTGCGCTTTTTCTTTGCCCAGTCGGCCACCGCAGTTCCGTGAACCATGGGAGGGGGGGGAGATGTCACGGTTCCCCAAGGACCGTGCACTGGTTGTGGACGGCCAGCCCAGTGCTGCAACGATGGCAGAGGACTCGTATCTCGAACATGGGACATGTCAAAAGAGGGTTTGCTATATGTACTCATGAGTACGGGAGGGAGGAGGAAGTCGAATGCGATCTAAACCGTTGTGTATGCAGATCATACGTACAGGTTTTATAGCGCAAACAACACAACTATGTCCCGTACCGGGCCGTGTATTTGAAAAGCAGATGCCGTCATGTACGGTCGACCGTACATCTGAGCAGGGAGGCACACGTGTCTATGGTACCATGCCGAACCTCAGCACAGACCAGAGCATTTACGTTCGGCAGCGGGTGTCTATGGTAAGGTTCCGTTTCGCTGGTCGTGTTGCATCGCATCACAAACCATGGGTACATTAGGCTTATTCTCCGTCATTTTCAACGGTTAGACATCGAAAGCCGATCGAGGGGTATGCGGGGCTTGTTGTTGAGGGGTAGGGGCGAATGAGGCTTATCGTTCTGGCGGGGGGGCGGATCAAGCTTATCGCTCCGACGGTGGGACGAATGGGATTTATCGTTTCTGGCAGAGGGGCGGATGGGGCTTATTGTTCCGACGGAGGGGTGGATGGGGCTTTTTGTTCTGAATGAGGAGTATACAAGGGTCAAGGGTGACAAAACAGGGGGTATTCGGCATTTTTACCGTTTCCCGTCATAACACCAAAACTTGAGGTTGACCGAAAAAAAACACCCACAATTGGTGCGTAAATTTCTTCGTCACTGAAGAAAAATCAATTTGTTACATTCCAAATTCCAGTTCCATTGCATGGAACAACTTGTTCCTCTTGAAAACGACACCTCATGGTCTGCCGGAAAAATGATTGATTTTCAATTTTCCCCTTTATCCACTTGCAATGAAATGGATTTTTGTATTGTGTTTGCCATGTCATAATGGAAAACCCATGATTGATACGTTCAATTCTAGGCCGAATCAAAGAAATTGTCCTCGCCTCTAATGCTACTGGCAATGAGAATGTTTTTCTTACACTATTTTGGAGCTCAGTTTGAGCTTCAAACTGGTTTTCACGGCATCCGAAACGGATGCCAAATGGAGGGCCTGCCTTATGCTTTGTGTGGAATCCGCAGGGTTAAAAAACAGAGAGTATTCTAGAGACAAAAAAAAAAGGTCTCGCCTTGCGATCAAACCCATGACCTCTGCTTATCACTAACACCGTTCCAAACTACGCTACTTGTGCACATCGGATTGCATGCCAGTTTGTATAACAGAGCGTATTAGCTGTCTAAGGGGCCATCCCGCAGTCGGAGAGGGGAGGAGGGAGGAAACTTCTTGCCCTCCTTCCTTCCCTCCACCGTCAGAGAGGGACGGTGGTGGGGACACCTCCTTTCCTCCCCTCTAGGACGTCGACCCTTGAGAGAGGTAGAGATATATATATATATATATATATATATAGAGAGAGAGAGAGAGAGAGAGAGAGAGAGAGAGAGAGAGAGAGAGAGAGAGAGAGAGAGAGAGAGAGAGAGAGAGAGAGAGAGAGAGGGAGAGAGAGAGAGAGGAAGGGAAACTTCCTCTCCTCCTCCTTGGGCTATCGGTCCATATGTGGGAGGGGGGCGGGGAAAACTCCCCCTTCTCCTCCCCCTTGGGCCATCAGCCCGCACGAGGGTAGGGGAGAGGAGACGCCCCATCTCCTCCTTCGGCTGTCGGCCCACGTGAGAGGGGGGGAAGACGCCCCCTCTCCTCCCCCTTGGCGTCGTTGCTCCATGGACGAGGGAGGGGGGAACTCTCCCCTCACCTGTCCCTGTTGGAGTAATGCTCCTCACCATGGCAGGAGTGACTCCAAAAAGGAACACCAAAAAGACAAGCCAAGGTGGCTTAGTGGTTAATGGTGTCCACCTATAGAGGCAGGGGCCCGGGTTCAAGTCCCACAAGATGAAATTCTGCCCTGCCTCAAGGGAGGTGGAAAATAGATGCCAGGAAGCTAGCTCAACCTCTAGTGTTCCTCTTAACGTTTCTAGAAGGCCAGGTGAGGGTCCAGGAAGGAAGCACACCTTCTAGAAGGGGTGACTTGTCCTACAAGGCATCTAGAGGTGTCTTGGTCTTCTGGACACCTTCCCTCCTACTAGAAGCAAGCTGAGGAATCTAGGAAGGGGCAGAAGCTTCTAGAGGAGGGAAGGGATGCCTTCCTAGGTGGGAAAAGGACAGCNGACAAGGGACTGCTTGAGCTCGTAAAAGGTGATGAGACTGCTCCGCCGGAGACTGCAACGGCTGAGGTGAAGGAGGCATACAAGAAGCGCAACAAAAAGGCATTGGCGCTCCTTGTGTCCGCGTTATGCCCACCACAACTTGGGCACATCCAAGGATGCACCCTGGCCGCGGACGCATGGTCAAAACTCTGCTCCATCTACCAGTCAAGCAACCTTGCCAATCAGCTCTTCATCTTCAAACGGCTCGTCACCCTCCGAGCCAACGAAGGCGACAACATCATGGAGATCATGCAGCAGATTGAGTCGCTCGCAGCGGAGTGCGTGGCCACTGGTTGGGAGGTCGACTCTCAGTTGCAAGCTATGATCCTCATTCTGGCCTTGCCGGACAGTTGGAGTCCTATGATCACAGTCCTTGGTGGCTGGCCTTCCGACGAGCTAAAGTACCCCAAGGTTGCTAAGTACGTGCGCAATGAGTGGATGCGACGTGGAGGTCGAGAGAGTGCAGCGGCATCAACTTCAGCTTACACGGTTCATCCTCAAAGTGGAGGCCAAGGCGACAAGTGGAAGGGTGCCAAACAGGGCACTAAGAAGGGTGACAAGAAGGGGGAGTGCTTCAACTGCGGCAAGGAGGACCACTACGCGCGCAACTGTCCGAAGAAGAAAACAGATCGGTCGCAGCGGGGCGGGAAGAAAGATGAGCACGCCCTTATGGCATACAACTCCACCAACTTGAAGGATCCAGGAGTTGCCGTCATCGACTCCGGATCAGGCCGCCACACGCAATGCAACAGGGCAGCATTTGTCACCTACGGCGCCTCGGAGAGACGCATGACGGTGGCCAATGGAAATACAGAGGTGGCCGCCGGTGAGGATAACGTCCGCATTGAGTCAATTGTGGATGGCAAACCTGTCACGAGCACAATCTACGATGTGCTGCATATGCCTAACTCTGGGACAAACCTGCTCTCCGTCAGCCGCCTTACCGACAAGGGACTTGATGTGCTCTTCACAAAGAAGGAGGCCGTCATCCGCAAAGAGGGCAAAGGTGAGGTGATTGCGTGTGCCAAGAGGGAGGAGGAATTGTACCTGCTACGCGCGAAGATCCTCAGCAGCCAGGTGGGGTCCAACGCCACCAATCTTGCAACGAAGGACGGAGGAGACCTGGACCTATGGCACCGCCGACTCTGCCACATTTCTCCATCGACCGTGAAGGAGATGGCTAAGAGGGAAGTGGTGCGGGGTCTCCAAATCAGCGGCCTTGATGGAACCAAGGAGACCGTGTGTGAGCCATGCATCATTGGCAAATCAACTCGGCAGCCGTTTGTCGCCAAGGGGACGCGTGCATCGGCAAAACTGGCCGTGGTACACACAGATGTGTGTGGACCGCTTGAGAGCTCCATCGGCGAAGCTCGCTACTTCCTCACCTTCATCAACGACCACAGCCGGAAACTCTACCTCTACCCAATGAAGCGGAAGAGTGAGGTCCTTGCGTGCATGCAAGAGTTTGTGGCTGATGTGGAGCGGCAAACAGAGTTGAAGGTGAAGGCGTTCCAGAGTGACAACGGCGGTGAATATGCGGGGTGCCTTGGGTGGATGAAGAGCAAGGGGATTGAGTGGCAGAAAACAACTCCACACTCCCCACAACAAAATGGCATCGCAGAGAGAGCGAATCGCACAATCCTTAACATGGTGCGATCCATGTTGAGCGACGCGGGCCTTACACAACGGTATTGGGCGGAGGCGGCAAGGACAGCAGCGTACATCATGAATCTCATGCCGACCAAGCCGTTGAAGGACAAGGAGAGCAATGCGTGGAAGACGCCACAAGAAGTGTGGAGCGGGAGGAAGCCGGCAGTGGGTCACCTCCGCACGTTTGGTTGTGTTGCACATGCAATGGTGGAGGCACGTGAGGGACGGAGCAAGCTGGACCCGCGTACCCGCCGGTGTGTTTTCCTTGGATATGAGAGCGGAAGCAAGGCGTATCGGCTCTTTGACCCAGGGAGGCAGCAGATTGTGCGGAGTCGCGACGTCACGTTCAACGAGAAAAACCGTTGGACAGACAAGGAGGCAGGTCTCTCCAAGAGGGGGGAGTGGATGCCACTCCTTGAGGAGGAGACGCCGGAGGACGTGAATGAGGGTGACATCCTCGCATCACCACCAACCGGAGAGCATCGCCTGAGGGATGGGCGAGCGGCAGACTTTATTCCGGCCAGTTCGGATGAGGAATCCGAAGCACCGGAGATGGACGTGGAGGTGGGGAGTCGAGAGATGTCTCCAAGGTCTCCAAGACAGGAGGAGCAGGCGCTTGGAGAGGATGGCGCCGAAAGGGGACAGCAACAACAACAACCACCTCAAGAGCCCCGCACGAGCAGCCGTGTGCGAAGAAGGAAAAAACGATATGATGCCGACAAGGGCATTTGGACTGGGTTCGCGCAAGAGGAGCCTCAAGGAGGCACTGCACAAGAAGGATGGGGCTGAGTGGGAGGGAGCAATACAATGTAAGCTCGCATCCCATGAGGAGAAAGGCTCCTCAATTATAGGTTGAGCATGGACAACTGCCATGGGTGATGCGCAAGGGGGAGATTGGTGGAGTAATGCTCCTCACCATGGCAGGAGTGACTCCAAAAAGGAACACCAAAAAGACAAGCCAAGGTGGCTTAGTGGTTAATAGTGTCCACCTATAGAGGCAGGGGCCCGGGTTCAAGTCCCACAAGATGAAATTCTGCCCTGCCTCAAGGGAGGTGGAAAATAGATGCCAGGAAGCTAGCTCAACCTCTAGAGTTCCTCTTTAAGTTTCTAGAAGGCCAGGTGAGGGTCCAGGAAGGTGGCACACCTTCTAGAAGGGGTGACTTGTCCTACAAGGCATCTAGAGGTGTCTTGGTCTTCTGGACACCTTCCCTCCTACTAGAAGCAAGCTGAGGAATCTAGGAAGGGGCAGAAGCTTCTAGAGGAGGGAAGGGATGCCTTCCTAGGTGGGAAAAGGACAGCCTACCAAGGAGCACTCTAGAAGCCATAGAATCTGCTAGGAAGCTCCAAATCTGGCATGCTTTGGTGTTCTGGAAAGCTTAGATCAGTGGCTATAAAATTTCACTGCTTTTGAGCCTTGAAAAAGTGTCCATTCCCAGTCAATTGAGGCCAAAACTATTGCCTCACTCTCTGACCAGATTTTTCCATCCTTGGAACCAGTTGCCTCCACAGTTTCAGTCTCTCCAAAAACAGTTGGTGGTGTGAAACAGCCACTGCTAGGGACCCTCCAGGGTGCACACTCACCCTCAGGCCAACAGTCCCCAGTGGCGCCATCGGTGCCATAGACGAGGGAGGGGGAGACTCTCCCCTCATCATCACTGTTTGGCGCAATCAGTGCCATGGACGAGGGAGGGAGGAGGCTCTCCTCTCATCCCCCCCATTGGCGCCGCTGGCGCCATGAAGAAGAAGGGGGAGAGGGACTTCAGTCCCTCTCCTCCCCTTTGGTTCTATCGGTGCCATGGAGGCGGGGGGAGAGGGAATCCGTCCCTCTCCTCCCCTTCAATGCCATGGGCACTATAAAAGGGGGGGGGTAGGGACTCCCTTCCCTCACCTCCCCGTCGGCGCCGTCAGCACCACGCTGAAGTGGGGAGAGAGGGAATCCATCCATCCCCTCCCCTTCGGCGCCATGGATGGAGGGGGAGGGGGAACGAGGGGGAGACTTTCCCATCACTCCCGCCTTGGCTAGAGGGAGAAGAGACCTCTCCTCTCCCTCCCCCCCCCCGGGCGACGCACCCCGGTCAACCTTTCGGGTCTGCGGGTGCTCGCTCGCATGGCATGTGGGGGACGTTATGCTGCGAACCCCTCTTTCTTTTTCTCAGTTTTTTGGGAAATGGGGCTCGTCGAGCTGTTGGCTCGACCGACGAGCTCTTCGAAGTGCTTGCTCCGAGCTCGCCTGCTTGCTCCATCGATCGGGCAAGATTTGGATGACATGTCCAACACATACCTACATTGTTTTTGTGATGTAAATTGTGACGTCGGTTGACCTCGTCCGTCAACGTCAACATCCGGCGCTCGACTGTGCTCGACACTCTTTTTTCTTTCTCACAAAGCTATGGCTCTCATTCCAATGCAATTAACGTGGTCTGTTTAGTAACAAACTTCTTAACCCAGAACATAGGCCCTCGTAAAGTGTAGTCCAAGCAGAGTGGGCAAATGGTCGCCTTAGCCATTTTGGCTAAGATGAACTGTGCCACAAATGAACAGGGTCGTCATAAGGCTGGACGTAAAACAATAATCCTAAGCCTAATCGTTACACGTGGCATTGCCACGTTGCAACACGAACCTAGCGCCAATTTAACAGTGGAGTAACGCAATGAATTCTCCACCGGGGCACTCCTTTCGCCTCAAATCCGTCCAAGGATTATCTTCCATGCTAGAGTCGAACCACACTCTAGCCCATTTTTGTTTTTGTTCGGCTTTTGGCTCCTTGAAACTTGAGCATCGGGTACCCGAAGCACCCGACGATTTTTCAACGACCATTTTCAACCTTGAAAACGGTCCTTATGCAACACCGATGTTCGGAAGAATAACATTCCCCTACCCACTGGCCTCATAGTATTGACATATAATCGGCTGTAGCGTACGAGCCATTTTTAGAGTTATAAATGGCGTTTAAACATAGTTCCCGGGTTTCGGGGGCTCGAGACCGATGTCTCGACGAGTTGAGGCCCAAAAAAAATCTCGGGCTAGATTCTAGTTTGACTCTAGCCCGTATTTGGTCCATAGGCCGGATTTAAGGCAAGAGGAGTGCCGCGATGGAAGATCCATCGCGTCACTCCTCCTCCCCTCTAGTTGGCCGCTAGGGTCCTGTTCCCACGTGGATGTGCCACGTGGAAC
>SZWC01001065.1:171683-186649 GCA_023375785.1 Penium margaritaceum | reverse complement strand
CCCCCCCCTCCCCCGTCTAGAGGGCCGTCAGCCCAGGGGGAAGAGAGGGGGCGTCACTCCTCCCCCACCCCCCCTTCACGTGGGCCGAAAGCCCAAGGGCGAGGAGGGGGTGCGTCTTCCCCTCCCCCCCCCTCTCACGCGGGCCAACAGCCCAAGGGGGAGGCGGGGAGGCGACCCCCCACCTCCCCCCTCTCTCATAGGGGCCGATAGCCCAAGGAGGAAGGAGCGAGGAAGTTTCCTCCCTCCTCCCCTCTCCAGTGGCGGGATGGGCCCGCAGACAATGTGTACAACGCAAACAAAAAGAAGACTTATAAAAACAAAACTGGCACCTGAACGTGCGCATGTAGCGTAGCAGGTGTCTGGTCGGCTGTGGGATGGAGAGTCACTTGTTCGACTTCAGATGATGCCTTTTCTCCTCTTCTCCAAAGTACTTTTCGTTTTGAACCCTGCTGGTTCTACACAAAGACGAGGGCAGATCCTCCGTTTTGGACGCCGTAAAAACCAGTTTGAAGCTTAGACTGAGCTTCATGAATTATTTTTAAAAAAATTCTTGGTGCCACTAGCAATAGAGGCGAGGACGATTTCCTCGAGCCCGAGATTGACCGTGTCAATCATGGATTTGCCATCGTGACGTGGTGAAAAGCTCCGATTGAGCGCTATAATATTCCTGGTCTTATGAAATATTCTAAATCCATTTCCTTGTGAATGAAAAAAGAAATGGAGAATCGACCATTTTCCCAAGAGACCATGGGGTGTCCTTTTCAAAGGAACAAGTTGTTCCATGCGATAGAATTGGCATTTGGAATGCAAAAAAAGGAAGTTTCCCCACCAAGAAAAATCAAGCACCGATCATGCGTATTTCTTTTTTTCCGATTAACCTCAAACTTTGGGGTTTTCCATGGAAAGACGACTCGAAATGGGTGACCGCTAAAAAGCCACGACATGGCTCAAGCGGGTTGTTCATGCGCGAAACAATATTGTTTATGCAAAACGACCACTGTGGTATACACCGGGTTAGAACATGACAACGGTGATGTGAATCAAGACGAATTCTCGATTGAAATAATTATAGGCACCGAACGTGCTGCGACCACTCAACAACTCATCTACTCACCGTAACAATACGAAATGTGCGAGCTGCACAAAACGAGTGTCACTTGCACGTTTATACGGGCATCGGCCACGTGATCGACGTAAGTGCCAATTGCACTACTGACAAGAGCACACGTGCTGGTTATAAAACTTTCGTCGGTGTCGAACACTAAAAAAAAGTGCTAGTTGCACTTTGATCACGGATGTCGAATGCATTCGTGATGCTTGTGCCGAACGCACTACTCATGGTCTCAGAGATGTGACCAAAACAAATGTCGATGTGTATCCACGTCGGTGTCGATTGCACCATGGATATTGGGTAAGTCACTTGTGCTTGGATTTTTGCTAAAAGTAAGATGTAAGTGCCGATCGTACCCAACACACACGCAATGTTGGAAACCCACACAAAGTGGTCCATTGACAAGTGCCAGTTGCACCTGGAATACGACCGACATGGGAAATGCAGTCGTTGCATTCACGTGAGTACCGAACGCACGATTACCATGATGTTGAATGCATGACCCATGAGTGCATCAATTAAACCGTTGACACGAGTGCCGAATGCACCATTGTCATAAATTTCAGTTACACGATTGGTAAAAGCTGCGGGTTGCAGTTTTGTCATGGGTGCCGAATGCACCACTCATGCGAGTGCCGAACGCACTCTGACCATGAGTTACAATTGGATTGGCTATGCTAGTGTTGATGGTACAACACATGTTGTAAGATGCCGAGTGCATCGATAACATGGGTGCCAATTGCACCCCGTTTTATCTACTAGCAAGAATTAGCCAACCGTTGCCTCGTCATGCTGGCTTGCGATAGACCACCAAACGAAAGCATACGATCTATGCACAAAGCGGTTCTACGGGCAAGTACATCAAGCGCGTTTTCAAGCGCCGAAAACATTTCATCCGATGTTTGTAAGGCATCTCGACGAAGTAGAGGATGATCATACTGTCAAATCCTTCAAATGGAGAACCAACAGGCATGTCCGGAAACAATCACGGATGGCTGTGGTGATCAGATGTATGCCCGAATGGCGTAACACAGCGGTCTTGGTCGTCACCGACAGTGGCGATCATTGGAAGTTAAAAATGTTGCCCTGCCGACAGCAGTATGTCAAGGTACTTCCGAAAGACGTAAGAACCAAATTCTTACGGATAAATCACGTGTGACGAGGACGATTTCCTCAAATTTGGACCATGCTCAAGGTGGACGAACTCCTCCACATCCATTGGTGGAACGTGCTACAAAAGCCTAGTCGGTTGAGCCGCATTCCAAAACATGCAATGCTTGCATGATCGTAGGTGGTCAAAGCGCATGACCAAGTGCTGAAGACAACCCTCTTTCAGTGGGTCAAGGTATGCGATTCATACCATGGTACTTCAGCCACATGAAATTGGGTACATGGCAAGCATGGAAAACGTGCACGACATGCACAAAAACCTTATCCACTAACTGTTGGTGCGTTGAACACGATGTTAAGTTATGGATAACTGGGACGGATGAATGATCACAGCGGTTTTGTGACAATTGAACAAGCTGACGATATCGACTGATGTCTTGGATAAACACGGCGACACCATTTTACCAAACAAGTAGTTTGGTGGGCGTAGGACGTGTGCTACGACAGTCGCATGTCCCATTGCGCTACAATGTTCAAAGGCAAATGTGATCATTTTACGACTAAGTCCGCATCATGACTATGTCATGAGATGTGAAATGGACCCGGTCTGTTAGCACACGGGTTTCAATCCTCGAGGACTGACATCGTGCCGCCTATACACAGTGTGTATTTGATGCATCTGTGCCATTCGGAGGTTCTGTGCATCATCAGTCATAGCCGATGGAAACATCGGTCCGTGATTGAGCACGTCAAGGATGATACACTTGAATAAATCATCAGTGGCGAAACCATTGAGACCCTCTCACTCTTAAGTGATAGATACAAGTCGGGGTACACGACTGGTACTGACGATAAAAAGGTACATGATTGTACCAACAACCCTGTTAAAAAGACAAGGATACTTGTGAGTGGGGGTTGTAAATGCGCCAGAGAGGGACAGAGACTCTTCTATGGGTCCTGAATAGTTTAAGACGCCGGAGTGCAAAGTCGAAAACTGCAAGAGACTCTCTGGCGTATGACAATATTGACTGAACATCGAAAGTGAACAAATTTGAAGTCGACACCTTCAGTCTATCATCACTTAGCGAGTGAACATGTCATGGACATTGATAGACAAAAATATGTGAACCGATGTCGATGACATAAATTCACCCACAGTTCGGTGAAAATCCATCTCAGAGAAGATGAGCGACACTCATTTTCTACTAATGGTGCTCCAGAGAACTATGGCGATCTCATAGACTTCTACAAACAACTATGACATAGTTGAGATCACGTCACGGTCTAGGTTTTGCACTCAAAGCTTATGACCGTGGAGACGATCTATAAGCCGATAGCCGTAAGCTAACAATGTGTTAGCACCTACATCTTGGTGGTCCGACCAACCACATAACGAGTCATAATCAACATTGAGGCAAAATAATGACCGGTGTGTCGTAACTAAATGTTGATATGAGGACTCTTCAAGATGAACCTTGAGAAACGATATTTTTCATCAGATTCCTTTGATGTTTGGAGAGACGTCTCAAAGTTGAGGGCATCGTGACATGGTACACTAGTCGTGTACGTCACGCTCTTCAAACATCATGTGGATGGATTCTGATCATAGCAAAGGCATGGTGTAGCACCGGCTATCCAATTTGTTGGAAACCAAACCAAAACCAATCTCCAAGAGGGATCATAACGTCTACGGTGTAGTCGAACCATGCTTCACTGACCCGAAAAGGTCATGGTGAACTGACCAAGTCCCTTGGTTTTGGGGATGATTTAATTAGAGCATTGCCGAATGCAAGTCTAATATGTTTTTGGATGTCACTGCGGTGATATCTAGGATTGTGGTAGTTTGTCAGATGTCTTCGATGAGGGCGATACCCTCTACAAGTGCCTCGGATACGGCATATGAAAAATACCCTATTGAGTGGAAGTACCGAATGTACATAATAGAAGATATTGAAGCAACACGGATTATTGCAACTTGGCAAACACAATCCATTGACGAGTTCTCAAGTGGAACCCTTGGACGCGATTACATAATCGTAAAAATATTTAGGAACGAGTTGTTCCAGGATCACTAGATGTGATTTGGAAGTATTCGATTACAATCACATGGAATTGACACCCAAAAGGTGTTCTTCCAACTTGCACCGCAATGATTGTGATCATGGTACACTTTTTAGGTGAATACCATGCGATGCACACTTTGCTCGTGGATTGAATCCATGGTCATTGAGATCGGTTATCTCAGCTAACCTAGTTCAAAAACAGTGTGCTTTTGATAGGGACGTGAGCGGCAGCCTACGGTACCCATTTTAAACAGAAATGAGGAGATGATGGTTGAAACCAAGATCATCTAGGTCGGAGCATTGTCGTGTCTAATGACGGACGTTGACGGCAATTGCGCATGCCAGACGACCAATGCCGCCTCCTTCAAAGATGGGTGCAATCTTTGAAAGGAAAAACAAGTGTGCTCAGCAACCATGTCTTAGGACCTTGGTGCCTCCCAACCCTAAGATAAAGCTAGCATGCAAGTTGCATGGGCTTGGTGGAGCTTGGTTGAGTTCAGCCAACCAATCCACAGGTGCTTAAAGAGGTCTAGTAGACCTACGCATGGTCATGAACACGTGGTTACAAACCGAGAGGACTGACGTCCAGATCTCGGATTGTACTTATTGACAATGTTGCAGGGAGGTACCACCTTGGCAACAACCCCTTGGAAGAGATCATGTCCCAACGACATGGGAAGTGTTGTGTGGACCTGGACGGTTTTCGCGGGGACGCCCGGTTAATTGGTCGCAGGGACGCTCCTTGCAAAGGGGGAGGAGGCGTCACCACAACCGTTTGCTGAACACGTATCATAGGGAATGTGGGAGAATTTATTCCATGTACCCTCTTCCAAACTGGCAAGACATTGTTGACAATGTACGTCCCAAAAGGCATCGACCATGCCACCGCTACACACGTGTGATGAGTCTTCGGTGAAGACTCACCAACACTTGTGAAGAACGTATAAGGATTATACGTGTGTCATCTTGGTAAGAGCCAAGGATCACGCGATCAACACTGGATGTTGTACGCTAATGACCATAATCACAAAAACCGCAAGTGTGTGGTTGGTTGTGCATGAACGTGACGCAAACGTGTTGCGGATGACAAGAGTTCACACGTGTGATCTTGTTAACGAATCTTGTTGCATGGTTTACATCATGAAGTACACAATGATCAAACCTCCGTGAGCAAAGACGAACCGGTATGGTTCGAAGCAAAGGGGGAGGAATGTAGCGTACGAGCCATTTATAGAGTTAAAAATGGCGTTTAAATGTAGTTTCCGGGTTTCGGGGGCTCGAGACCGATGGCTCGACGAGTTGAGGCCCGAAAAACAATCTCGGGCTAGATTCTAGTTTGACTCTAGCCCGTATTTGGTCCATAGGCCGGATTTAAGGCAAGAGGAGTGCCGCGATGGAAGATCCATCGCGTCACTCCTCCTCCCCTCTAGTTGGCCGCTAGGGTCCTGTTCCCACGTGGATGTGCCACGTGGAACGATAGGGTTTTAGGTTGCATGTTTACAAAAATGCCCTATGACGACTACGTCCATTTGTGGTGCGGTTCGTCTCAGCCAAAATGGCTGAGGCAACCATTCGCTCCCTCTCCTGAGACGACTATTCTGAGAGCCTACGTTTTTGGTTATGCAGTTAGTCGCAAAACAGCCTATAGCTGTTACATCGGCGAAAAGCGAAAAATTGCGGCATGTCGACGCTACATGTAGTGCAGCATCGACATGCGAACATCGACAGTTCCGTCGCACATTCACAAATCCCTCTTTAAAGGGGTTTGTGGATGTTTTTTCCGGGGATTTGCGTGTGGTTTTCCTTGAGAGTCCAAGACTCCAAATGCATTGGAAGGGAACCTGCTCGACCCCACTACTGCGGAGCCCAGTAGGAGACCCGCGCAATAATACGACCCCCAAGATCCCGAATGAAATTTGTGGGTGGGTTTGTCTACGGTTTGCATGTAAAAAGCGGTTGGTTTGCGCATTGGGAAAAGACACCAGTCGATTCGGGCATTTTCACTGGATCGCGATTGAAAGATGGTGTCTTTTGTTTCTCACACGCCACCCCCTTGGTTTGTTGCAGGGCTACATGTCTTACCCGGGTGGAGCCCGCGTAAAACATAGAAAACCATAAATCAAACCTATGTCGGAAAAAAGAAACAAAGACATCATTGCTCAATCACGATTCTTGTGTGGGAGCAAGAATCGCAAGGGAGGTGGACATTGGAAAAATGCGTGGAAGCTTCCTAGCAACACAGCCGCTGACTAGTAGTCAGTGCCTTGTTAGACGGTGACAACAGTCACAGGTCGTGCACACAACGGCAAGGGTTTGGCTAGGAGACACAAGACAAAGTGTCAGAATGCTTCAATAGCATATGCACAGAGAGATAACAAATGACAGGTCCAAGGCATAAATACCTGCCGCGGCGCACTACGGGTGTCGCACGCGGCAGTCCAAGAGCTGTCCTAAAACTGGCCCAAAACCACTGTTTTGGCCGTAACTCTGCGCACACATGTCAGAATGCTACGCCGTCTGAACCTAGACCTGCAGGATCAAAAGACGGATGCTACGACTAGTCACATGCATGCATCCATTATCAGACGATGGACATACAATGCAAAAACATGCAAATAGGGCTCATGGCCAGTCCGCCAAAACACGCCTGCAAGTTGTAGAAAGGACAGCAGAGACTCCTGGCAACATCTAGGGCTCTGGCACGGTAGTCGGCCAGCTCCAAGCCGGTAGTCCGCCGCCAGTTGTCGCACCGGTGTCACTAGGGCCCACCTCAGGGATGTGCACGAGTATGGACACGGTCGAGTGGTCACAGTAAACTGTACACGAACGTCACAAATCACAACACTATCCCATGATCCAATGGTACGCATGTCCATACTGACTCAGCAGCCCTTGCGCCCAAAGCAACGTACTCTGCCTCCGACGAACTACGTGCGATGCAGCCCTTCTTTCCACTTTGCCAAGACAGAGCAGTACCACCGAGCAAAAGCACGTAGCCGATACGGCTTCGCCCATTTGGGCTCCAAGCCCAGTCGCAGTCAGTGTAGCCGTCAAGGACCACTGAACACTGTCGACAAAAACAGAGTCCGAGGTACGGCGTGGAGACCACGTACCGTACCACTCGCACAGCCGCATGAAGGGCACTCGCACGTGGAGCCTGCGAGAACTCAGAGAGGAGGCTGACGGCGAACGCGATGTCAAGACGTGTGGTAGTGGACAGGTACATCAGAGATCCGATGAGACGGAGGTACAAGGTCACGTCCACTGTCTCCCCCAGCTGTGTAGGATCATCCACCTTCAGAGCATCCTGCCCATCGGGTGTAAGAGGTGTGAAAGTGGAGGGCACTACACCGAGGAGATCGCTAAAGCGCTCCCCCACGACTCGTGCGTATCGGGCCTGATGTAACAACAGTGTCCGATGTCTGCAATCTCACACGATCTCCATACCGAGAAACACTGATGCAGGACCGAGATCCTTCATCCTGTAGGCAGTCTGCAGAACAGCCTTGGCCTCCTTCACGGCCTCCAAGGACGGAGACGCGATCAGAAGGTCATCGACATAGACCAGGATGGCGGTGAACCGCTCGGGTGTCGGTAGGATGAAAAGAGAGGGGTCTGTCTCACTCTGTACGTATCCCGCACGAGTCAAACTGCCGGTGATCTCTCGGTTCCAACACCGCAGAGACTGCTTGAGGCCGTACAAGGACTTGTGCAAGCGCCAGACCTTGTCACCGTCCTCAAAGCCCAGTGGCTGAGCCACGTAAATCTCCTCATCCAGAGAGCCATGGAGGAACGCATTGTTCACATCCATCTAGTGTAGTTCCCAATCATGCTGAGCCACTACACCGAATAGAGCTCGAGCTGAGGTCATACGGCCGACAGGGGCAAAAGTGTCGGTGTAACCGACTCCCTCAATCTGAGAGTACCCCTTGACAACCAAGCGGGCCTTGTAGCGTTCCGGTGAGCCATCCGGCTTCACCTTCTTGCGAAAGACCCACTTGACCTGAATAGCCTTCCTCCCAGGAGGAAGGTCGACAAGCTCGTAGACTTTGTGCTCTCCAATAGCGCGAAGCTCATCCCCGTAGGCAGCACGCCAAGCGTCAGCATCCTGTGATGAGAGAGCCTCCCTCAGCGTGCCCGGGTCGGGCGCCATAAAGGAAAAACTCTGCGTGGCAAGTGCACACGCCTCAGTGCCGGGCCTGACGACCACGAGATCAACTGCTACGTCACGGGTGATATGGAACTCGCGAGTGATGAGGTCGTGCCCTACGGGGCACGCTGGATGCACCTCTGTGAGCTCAGTGCATACACTCAGGCCTAGGGCCTTTGTGCCGGGGTCACCACTCGCGATGCTGCGAGAGGAGCGCCTGGGTCCGGGGTCCGACGCTAGCCGGGATCCGGAATCCAGTGGTTGAAGACGGCCACCGGGCTCATGGGAGTAACCTGAGGTCGAGGGCCGCACCTCAGGCTCAGGGGCAGGTACGACCACAGCTGGTGAGGGCTGAGACGAGGCAGTCGGAGACGCCGTGCGAGGAGATGCGTGTGTGGGGAACACGGGGCTGGGTGTGACAGCTGGAGCAGGCAAGACGAGACCTGACACTGAGGCAAGAGTACCAGCCGACGTAGGAATGATAGTGGGCAAGGCTGGATCAGATACAGAATTAGGGGTGCCAGCAGACGCAGGTGCTGGTGCAGAAGGAGACGTGGGAACAGAGGTACCTGTGGGGTGTGAAACAGGCTGTACAGGCGAGATCTCTAGACCAACGGCAATGATCGCCGGATCATCAAGGGCCGGAGACCGAGAGGGGGCTCGAGCGGACACGTCAACCTGATGAGAGGTGCTCGTTGGCGTGGAAGTCTCCCCCATCCGCCGACAACCTTTACAGGATTGAACATGGGTGGCGGAGAGTGCTGTGATCGAAGTCAGGTCACGGTAGGTGAGAGACTCGAAAAAGAGCGTGTCGTAGGACTCAATGACACGACGACGAGTAGGGTCCTAGAAGCGCCAGGCCTTGGACCGTGAGGAAATGCCTATAAAGACACACAAACGGCCTCGAGGTGAGACCTTGGACCCCTGCTGGTCCTCGGTGTACCACACGGAGGCCAGGGAGCCCCATACGCGAGCGAGACGAAGGTCAGCACGGTGTCCAAACCAGAGCTCGTACGGTGTAATGTGGTCCGGAAGCGGACCGTGCGGGAGGCGGTTCCAGACCGAAGTCATGTAGGCAAAATCCTTAAGGACAAAAGACTATGTGAGACCGCACTCATACCGCATGGCGCAAACCGCATCCTCCATGGTGCGGTTCCAACGCTCAAATACACCGTTCTGCTGGGGGGTAGCAGGAGCAGAGACCTAGTGAAAAATCCCGTGTTGAGCAAAGAAGGAGTCCATCTCGCCAAGGAACTCGCCGCTGCGATCCGAGCGGAAGGTATGTAGCGTGTGGCGGGACTGACGCTCATCCATCACTAGCCAGAGTCGAACCGCAAGGGTGGCATCGCTCTTCTGACACAGGCTGTAGACCCACCGCATCCGGGTAAAGTCATCAGTCAGAGTCAGAATACACCGGCCTCTCTCGAACACGGACTCGATCGGGAAAGGGCCGAGAAGGTCTGAGTGAACCAACTCGAGAGGCCGAAGCACTCAGGAACGAGAGTCAGGGTAGGTGCACCGGTGCATCTTCCCCTGAGCGCTAAAAAGACAGTCAGTCTTGGGTTGCTTCTTGAAAGAAGCCACGTCAAGACTGAGAACGGGCTGTGTCCGAATGAGCTTCGACACAATGTCGGAGCCCACGTGACACAGACGGCGATGAAGTAACCTCTGGTGTTCTGGAGATAGAACACCAGTGACAAAGACACGACCGGAGGAAGAGGAAGAGCAAGGGGAGGAGGGCCGAGCGATGCAATGCAGATCATCTATGACTGAAGCACGTAGGACGACACTGCGGGTGTCAGTAGCAGTCACAGTCGCTGAGTCAGCGGTATACTCCACAAAGAGACCCATGAAGGTACAGGCACGCACAGAAAGCAAGCTGAGCTCAAGATCAGGCATAAACAACACGTCAAAAAGGTACAAGGGGCCAGACGGACCATCGAAGCATACAACCCCAACACCATGGACTGGCAAGGACTGACCAGACCCTGTACGAACGGAACGAACAGACGTGACAGGACTGAGAACAACAAAGTCACTACGACGGCACGTCATGTGATGGGTGGCACCAGAATCGATGATCCAAGTGCCACCGGAGTCACGGCTGGTGGATGTCACTGTACAACGAGCAACGGAATACTCGGCATGAGAGGGATGTTGAGCCGTCAGTGGGGAGGAACGACGCACAACACAAAGATGAGACTCATGAATCCACTCGGTGCAGTCAGGCCCATCATCATCACATGCAGACTGTGCCCCCCCACACGCGTCGTCACGAGCCACAGGAACGGACGAACAAACAGTCTGTTAACCACCCGATGATGACAACACACTCGCACCTCCTTGAAAGCGGTGCGCCAGAAGGTGGCGAAGCTCGGCGATGGTGCAGTCGCGCCGGTCCGGATCGTTGCAACTCGCCGGTGAGGAGGCAGGAACAGTTGCAGTTGTGGCCGCCACGCGTCCGGAGGAGTATACGGGTGACCTGCCAAACGTGGAACAGAGAGCATGAGCAGCCTGGAGCCCACGAGTGATCTGCGCCCAGTGAAGCGGCTACTGGCACTCGATGTAGCGATGGACGCCTCCACGGTTATAGTAGTACACAGAACAGCCACTGCTACCACTGGATGACGACTGCTGCTGACCTGATCCACGCTTCCTATTCTTCTTCTTCCCCTTGGATTCTACTGCAATGCCCTGTGTCTACGTGGGTGTAGACGCGGTCGAAGAGGAAGAGGAAGACAAGGAAGTGATGGAGGAGGAAGAGGGAGACTGCAGGAGGGAAGATGGTAGTGATGCGATGGCTATAACAGCGAGGCAAGTCTCCTGATGGGCTACGGATGCCTCGCAGGCTGAGGTCACCTGAACAAAGAGCTGATGCGCCCAAGGAAGCAGCTACTGAGTGGCTGAGAAGGGCTTGAGGATAGCGCCGCTGTATCGTGTGAAGATGTCAGTGTACTCGAGGCGAACTCCGAGCATAATCGTACGAAGCGCCCACAGCTCTGTGCCTCCTGAGGTCCCCAAGCGCGTGTCGCTAGTAATCCGCGACAGGCTCCGTAGGCCCCTGACGGAGCAAATGGACAGTACGAATGTGTGATGCACGAGTGGCGTGCGTCTCTGCGACCAGCAGGGATAAGGCCAGATCCCAACCTCCACGGGGATCGGCGCCGGTGCCTGTGCCGGCCTCGCCAAGGAAGGGGCAGAAGTCGACAACGGTCTCGCGTGGCATGGCATAGAGGAATCCGCGCATGGCCCGTGCTGCTGTCAGTACCTCTGCTTGGTCTGTAGGCTGGTACAGGCTGTGGTAGTAAGGCCACACTCCCTCGAAAGTAGCCCACACCTGAAACATGATCTCCCAACAGTCGAAACCATCCTCACTCATGTACCGTGGAGGTGGTGCCTCAAAATCCTTGGGCTGCCGCTCCGTGGGGAGAGCAACCACGGGCTGAGTAGAACGAGAGACGGGAAAGACTCCTGGAAGAGGATGGTCACTGGGGTAGTCGTGTGACGATCGTATCGAGGAAAACGGAGGAGATTGGGTGCACGTCTGCAGCTGACGGAGGCGCTCCTGAAGAACTCAAATCTCCTGAGCCGGGGAATCATCCGTAATGCCTGGCATGAGTGGCTCATCATCCAGGAGGTGAGCAGGTGGTGAGACAGGTCGAGCGCCTGTCACGGGTGCCTGAGCCGACTACTGGGTAGAGACCGCGACGCCGACAGCTCCCTCAGAAGCTTGCTGAGGAGTCGTGGACTGAGCACGTAGAAGCTCAGTCAGCGTGCGGATAGCGTCAGTCTGCTCTCTCTGGAGGCGACGCATCTCATCCTGCTAGCTTCGCAGGTCCTCAATGGCCTGCGAGCGTGGACTCAGTACACCAGACGAAGAGGAGGAGGGGTCGCCTGGTCCCTTCTCATTGTCGGATAGGCTCATGTCGCGACTCAGTATGGAGCGACATCTTAAGTTTGTCGGATTTCAAAACCATCAGCGTTTCTCGAGAAGTTGAGACGCTCGCAACGTTTGATTGTCCGGCCAAAAATTTGGCTAAGTATGGTGCTGACGTCAGTAGGTGGTTGCTGATGTCAGCACGACCTGATGACGTCAGCAAGCAAAACTGCTGACATCAGCTCGCCTCCCCTCCCTTCTTTTGTTTTTCTTTCTCGCGACTTTTCGCGAGCGTGCAACCGCTCCGCGGCGGCTGCGCGAAAGCTGCGCAAAAGCTGCGCAGCAACTTTCGCTCAGCTGCTGCTGCAGTTGTGTAGCTGCGTATGCAGCGGTGGCAGCAGCGGCTGCGGCGCTGCTGCTGCTGCTACGCGTTGCGGTTGCTGCTTGCTGCCGCCAGCCCGCGCTGCTACTGCTGCTGCCAGTGCTGCACTGCTGCTGCTACCGCTGCTGCCCTACTATTGCCGCCGTGGCTGCCGCTGTTGCTGCTGTACTACTGCTGCCGCCACTGCTGCTGCCGCCACTGCTGCTGCGCTGTTGCTGCCACCGTTGCTGTTGCGCTGCTGCTGCCACCGCTGCTGCTGCACTACTGCTGCCGCCGCTGCTACTACTACCACTGTGGCTGTGGATGGCGGCTGCGCTCATTGCAACCGTTGTTGTTGCTGCTACACTGCTGCTGCTGTCTCTGCTGCTACTGCTGGAACGGTGGCAACAATGCTGCTACGATCTCACGTGGTGGGTGAGGGTTGTGCCGACGGCGACCGGCTGTCTCCGACAGGCCCCCAGGAAGCTGCTGCAGCGGTGACTCTCACTGTTGCTGCTGTGCTGCGTCTCTGCTGCGCAGCTCAGTGAGAACTGTCTCACTGCTCTGATACCATGAAAAAATGCGTGGAAGCTTCCTAGCAACACAGCCGCTAACTAGGCTTCAGTGCCTGGTCAGACGGTGACGACAGTCACAGGTCGTGCACATAACAGCAAGGGTTTGGCTTGGAGACACAAGACAAAGTGTCAAAATGCTTCTATAGCATATGCATAGAGAGATAACAAATGACAGGTCTAAGGCATAAATACCTGCCGCGACGCACGGCGGGTGTCGCACGCGGCAGTCCAAGAGTTGTCCTAAAACCGGCCCAAAACCACTGTTTTGGCCGTAACTCTGCGCACACATGTCAGAATGCTACGCCGTCTAAATCTAGACCTGCAGGATCAAAAGACGGACGCTCTGACTGGTCACATGTATGCATCCATCATCAGACGATGGACATACAATGCAAAAACATGCAAATAGGGCTCATGGCAAGTCCGCCGAAACACGCCTACAAGCTGTAGAAAGGACAACAGAGAGTCCCGGCAGCATCTGGGGCTCTGGAACGGTAGTCGGCCAGCTCCAAGCCAGTAGCCCGCCGCCTGTTGTCGCACCGGTGTCACCAGGGCCCGCCTCAGGGATCTGCACGAGTATGGACACGGCCGAGTGGTCACAGCAAACTGTACACGAACGTCACAAATCACAACAGACATGCCCCACCTCGCTTCGCTCGATCACGCACGCACGTCGCTGATCGAGCATGGCAAAGCGCATGGGCAGGGTAGTCTTGTGTTTAAGTCAATGGGTACGGGTTCAATAAACTTTGTTCGCTGGGTAGGGCGTCACCAACCTCCTCATGGATTGGGTAGAAGGGTTTTCATACCCTATAGCAAAGTGTATGACTTCTCGGCGGAGTTTTTCGAAGTGACCACTCATGATGCGGCGTCACACATGTAGCTTGAATTGTGCGCCTCCGGCCCAACATATGCTTCATTGTGTTTATGGGTATTGTATACATGTGATGTACATGTTCAACACTATTCATTGAAGTGAATTTGATGTTAAATACAAATCAATCGAGTGTCCCAATCCCTTGAATGATCTTCAGCCTTGTACCTCATCCCTCTGAACCATCCACGTTCTACTCGACCTAACAGGTAGAGGGGGGGATGCCTTATCCGGGAAGAAAAGGCATGTTTTAGGCCGGGAGATATCAATGAATTTGAATGAAGACAATGTTGAACGTTTTCACAAAACAACAATTGAATTTTTTTCAGAATAAATCACAGTAATTTTTTTTTCAATGCATATACATAAGAATAGTGTTGGAGGGATGAAAACACATAGGAAGATGAAGACCACATTCGGCTTCACTTCAAACCTGAAGCATGAATGGTGATAAAATGCCACATATCGTGAGGGCATTCCTCATTCTCTGTGCATATCTTATGCACAAGGATATTCCTTGATGCCGATGAGGCAGATGTTTTTATCAAAGACGAGGAAGGGGTATCTAGTGTCCTAAATTCAGCTGAAAAGTACACTATAACTTACTTATGGAAAATGCAGGTACAGGTACTCATTTCTTAACGAAGGGTGATGCACGCTGGTGGCGGTAATATGCGGGGCACTCCGACCTCGGAGCCTTGGTTGCTTGCGCGGTTTGATACGGGGTCCTGGTTCGATATGTGACCAACCCGTCGACCCCATCGGCCAGTCTGACGAACTAGAGGGCACGGTCGCCCAATCTCGACAACCTCATGGCCCGTCGGCTATGCAGTGGCAGTCTCAGG
>SZWC01001065.1:116098-143652 GCA_023375785.1 Penium margaritaceum | reverse complement strand
GGGCTCGGAGTCGGGGAGGGTATGTTTTTCGGGTGTGGGGTACGGCTGTGTCGTGGCGAAGTGCAAAACAATCGTGTGTGGCTCGCAGTGTCGCGGAAGCTGAGTACATGGCACTGGGAGAGGCGGCTTGTGAGGGAATCTGGTTGGCACGACTGCTTGAGGAATTGGGAATGCATGTGCTCGCAGTCCCGCTGCATAGCGACAGCTCCGCCGCGCGCCGCATTGCAGCGAATGATGGTGTATTGCATCCACGCACAAAGCATATCAGCGTAGAACATCATTTCGTTCGTGAAGCTGTGGAAGCAGGGGCAGTGCAAGTATGCCCCATCAAGGGTGTTGACCAGCTTGCCGATTTCTTGACCAAGGCGCTTCCCTCTCCCACACTCCATCCTCAACTCAAAGAGATTGGCTGCGCATCTGCGACACTCATGTCCAAGGGGGCGTGTTCTCTCCTGTATATATTTTCCCTCTGTGAGTGGCCATGAGTGTGCAGGGCATGCTAGCACAGAGAGCGGAGGCGACGTACAGTGAGCGCACACGCCACCAGTGGCCTGGCGATACTCTCGCCGGCTTCACACGTGCCCGCTTCCCTCCTGGCAGCATCGCCCTAGCCCCATCTGGCAGTTTGCTGACTCGTGTGCTACTCGCTTCTCTTGACTTTTGTTGTGACCTAGTTTAGGCTTCTTTGTGGACCTGTGGTAGGTCTGACTGATATAGTTTAGGTTTCAAACTCGAAGTGGGGCTTATGTGCTTTTTCGGACCTCGAGTGGGTTTCCCCCTCGAGTTGATCGAGTGCCGGCGAGCTCCGCTCGCCGGCGTGATGGGTGAGCTCGAATAGCGAGACTCACCCGACACCTCTCCTCCTCGTCGATGTGCTAGGTGTTGTGGGTCGCGCCATGGCCGCCCACCTTAACCCAACCCATACTTAGTCGTTTATGAACCAAATCATCTCATTCCTGTTGCATTCTGACCGTGATCAACATCTCAATGGACACGGCCGAGTGGTCATAGTGAACTGTACAGGAACGGCACAAAGCACAACAGGGGGGGGGGGGGGGTCCGCCCCTTTCCACCGTCGGCCCCTCCGTCGGTTGGCCGACAGGGCCGACGGGGCCGACGGGCCCCTCCGAGGGGCTCCTCGGAGGGGCACGACGGGGTCCTCCGAGGGCCTCCTCTAAAGGAGGGGAAGGGGGGGGGGGCGAAAGGGGCCGAAGGGCTCCCCCCTCCTCGGAGAGGCCCCTTGATGGGGGACGAGGGGGTCCCTCTGAGGGGGCGGGGGCCCTCACAGGAGGGTTGCGAGGCCCTCCAGCAGCAGCAGCTACAGTGGCGGGTGCAGCTACTGCGATTGCTGCTGCTGCTGCTGCTTCCGTCGCCGCTACTGCTGTTACTCTACGCAGCAGCTGCTGCTGCTGCTGCTTGATGCTGCCGCTGCTGCTACTGCTGCTGCTGCTGCTGCTTCTGTTTTTTTTTTGTTTCCTTTCGCTTTGCACGCTGCTGCTGCTACTGCTGCTGCTGCTGCTGCTTCTGTTTTTTTTTTGTTTCCTTTCGCTTTGCACGCTGCTGCTGCTACTGCTGCTGCGGCTGCTACTGCTGCTGCTATTACTGCTGCTACTGCTGCTGCCACTGCTGCTAAAGCTGTTGCTGCTGCTGCTTCTGCTACTGCTGCGTCGCTGATTGCTGCTGCATGCTACTGCTTCTGCTCGCTGCTGCTGCTCGCTGCTGCCACGGCTGCAAGCTGCTGCTACGTCGCTGCTACTCGTGCATGCTGCTGCTGCCAACGCGTGCTGCTGTTGCTGCTACTACTGCTGCTGCTTCTACTGCTGCTATTGTGCGCGGATCACCGCCCCTGTGGCGTTCATGTGCAGTCGCTTCGCGCTCCCTCACGCTGCTGCCGGCGTGGCGCCACGTGGCGCGTTCTCTTAGCGTTCCGCCCACTGCTGTTGCTTCTGCTGCTCACACGCCCCCCTGTGCTCTGATACCAAATTGGAAATAGTTTTAGGGCATGCAGGCCCATGCAAGCATGAACATGAGCTCTGTGTGTGAGTACGATACAAGACGGCAAGAATTTGGCTAAGTCTGGAACGCTGAATATAAAGAACAAGGAGAGATTACAAATGAGCCCCCTAGCGGGCTTATATAGGGGCGCCGGCAGCTAACCGTACCGGGCCCCGTCACCCCTGCTGAACCCAAATGAGTCAACAGGAAGAACACACTGCATACACCACGAGAGTAACAAAGGTGGTCTCCTCGAGGCACCGGAACAACTCTCCGAGTGCCCGGGTCTCGACCACCGAGAAAACATGAGCAGTGCCAAAACATCTCGGAATCAACGTCCAGACATCACAGACGACTTTCCGAACATCGGAAGCCCCACAATAGCCATCGGGTCTCCTCGTCGCACCGGTACAGTCATCCGGGTGCGCGGGTCTGAACCCACCGAGAAAACTCTCCTAGCTCCTGACAAACCCACATGGCTGCCGGAACGCATCGACCGCGTCTCGCCGGCGCTGTCGTAGGTGCTGGAGAAGTCTCGGTGCAGTCCGGAGGCCCGTCGTGTCGTCACGCCCTCCTCTGCCATATACCCCGAATGTGGGTATATCGGTAAACTAGTAGTGTCGGTCGTGACGGGTGCAAGCCACACAAACCAACAGGGCCGTCGTCCTGGTGAGAGCGGTCTTGAGCGTACCGTTCCACCGCTCGATTTGCCCTGCTGCGTGTGGGCGATATGGGGGGATTTGATGTGCTGAATCCCCAACTGGTCCAGCAGCTCGGCAAATTTCTCCTCGAACTGCTAGTGGTTATCGGTGTGAACGACCGCGCAACTGCCATGCCGGGCGACAATGCACTCGAGGAAGAATTTGGCCGTTTCCTCGCTGCCACAAGAGTGGACCGCGCGTGCCTCGCCGTACTTTGTAAAGCAATCCATAGCAGTCACGATGTATCTATGGCCTTCATCGGACGGTGGCAGAGGCCCGATGTAATCCATCGTTACCGGTTCCCATGGCCCTCGCACTACCATTGGTCGGAGGGGTACCTGGGCTCGCCACGTCAGCTTCCGTGCCTCACACTCACGGCATGCCTGCACAACCTGCCGGACTTCCTCTCTCATAACGTACCACCAGCAGTGGGGCACAAGAAGGGAGTAAATCCGGATCCACCCGAAATGGCCTGAGGTGGCATGGGTATCGTCGATCAGTTGGGGCCTCTCGATAATCGATGGCACACGACGCGAGCCATACTGTGTCGCTGCCCGTTGGTAGAGGACTCCCTCGTCGAGAAAACATATGCGGGCCCGTTCCCAGAATCGGCATTTTTCCGTCGCGGTCCATGCTGGGTCAACTTCCCCGGTGTCGAGGAAGGCGAGAGTATGTGGGTCCTTGTGGATATCGCAGCGGGTGGATCCCCCTTCGGGGCCGAGACCTGGGAGTGCCTCTTCGGCTGTTGGTTCCGCCTTGTCGCTATCCCACCGCATGGCATCGTCCACCGGGGGATGGTGAGTCGGTGGTGAGGGATGGGGGTCGTGGGTGCCGAGGGAGGGAAGTGAGACAGACCCCCCCTCAAGGCCCGAAGTGCCGGTGCGGGGGCGTTTGGGGACGGAAAATTGGGAGGGGGTACGAAGGACCACCCCCCCTTGAAGTGAGCGGGCGTCCGCGTTCGGTGGCATCTGGCGACAGGCGGAACAGCGGGTGCGGGTGCCTTCGGCCTGTGCGAAGCAGTCGCGATGGTACAAACTCTGACAGCCTTTGCACCGGCGGCGGGAGCCCGGTGGGCCAACCGCGGCATCGTACCAGGCACATGTCGCCGTTGATCGAACGGTGCATGTGGTGCCGGGTGGCTGGTGCGCAGGAGCGGTCGCCAGGGCAGAGGCCGGAGCGGATTGGCCGGGTTTGGTAGGAGGTTGGTTGACACCGGCCGGCAGCGTTGATGGACCACCCGGGCCGTCAGCGGGGGACGTGTCCACTGTTGTGGTAAAGGCCGGCGTCGTGTGGCCGTCCATCATACAGAAGACGGGTCCGTCGGGCAGCGGCGGTCGGGACAGGGCGTCCACGTGGTTCTGCTGACGTCCAGGGCGGTATTTGACCGCGAAGTTGAATCCCTGGAGCAACAGGGCCCACCGCATGACGACCGCGCCGTGGTTCTTTGATGTCCAAAGCCATTGGAGCGCGGCATGGTCCGTGACGAGAACGAAGGCATCACCGGTTTTGAAGTAGTCATGGAAGTATTTGACCCCCCCGACGACGGCGAGCAGCTCCCCCTTGCATGCCGGGTAGTTGGCCTCGGCACCCTACGTCACCCGACTGGCAAACACGATAGCCTTTTCGAGCCTCTTGTCCATTTCCTGAGCCAAGACAGCTCCCAATCCTTCGCGTGAGAAGTCGGTCGCCAGGATAAAAGGCTTTGTGAAATCTGGGAACGTCAGGATTGGGGCATCGGCGAGGGCAGCTTTGAGGGCCTCGAACGCCGATTGATGGACAGGGTGCCAGTCAAACGGTGTCGAGGGGCTTTGTAGGTCGTGCAATGGGGCCGCAATCTTGGCGAACCCCCGGATGAATCGGCGGTAGAAACCGGCGAAGCTGGTGAAACGTCGCACGTGGGTCGTTGATCTCGGTGTGGGCCAGTTGACGACGGCGGAGATCTTGTCCGGGTCTGTGCGGATGCCGGCCTGCAAAACAGGGTGCCCCAGGAAATCGACCTCCGCCGCACCAAGGAGACATTTGGAGCCCTTTAGCTTCAAGCCGCTGAGTTGGAGCCGAATGAAGACCTGGCGGAGGTGGTCAAGGTGTTCGTCCCAGGTGTGGGAGAACACGATGAGGTCATCGATGTAGGCGCGGACGAAGGGCAGGCCCCACAAGATTTCCTGCGCCAGCCGTTGGAATGTGGCTCCGGCATTTCGTAGTCCGAACGGCATGCATAGGAAGACATACTGGCCGTCCGGTGTGGCGAATGTAGTTTTGGCGATGCTGTCGGGGTGCATGCGTACCGCGTGATATGCCGCCCGGACGTCCATCTTCGAATAGTAGGTCGCCGGCCCGAGGGCGTCGAGGACTTCTTGGACGCAAAGCATGGGAAACACATCCTGGTTCGTTATGCGGTTGAGGTCCCTGTAATCGATGCAGAAGCGCCAGCTGTCATCCAGCTTGCGGACCATCACCACGTTGGCTCGCCATGGTGACGCGGCTGGCAGAATGATGTTGGCGTTGAGCATGGACTGCACTTCCTTCCGGATAGCATCCTGCGTATCAGGGCGGAAGCGACGGACTGTTTGCATGACAGGAGCATGGGTGCCGGTATCAATGCGGTGCATGGTGTCAACTTCTCCGAGGTCGGTGGTATGGGTGGAGAAGACACCTGCAAATTCCCCGACGAGGCGATGGAGTTGTGCCTGCTGCGGTGGATCCAGGGTTGCGGCGATGCATGCGAGGTCGGCCCTGCGAGGCGGAGGTGGCGTGTCCCCAATAAGTGTGAGGAATTGCCACGCCTCGGATTCCGGTGTGGAATCCAAACTCTGTTATTCGAGCGTCATGAATATCTCGTGGCCTTCGGCGTTGGTGAGGTCGACGCCATCGTCGCCCGCCGATGCGGATGGAACCGACGGAGCTGTGCCGTCCATCGATGCCGATGAAGTTGGTGGAGTTGTGCCGACCGTCAATGCCGATGAGGCTAATGGAGCCGTGCCGTCCGTCGTTGCCGATGAAGTTGGTGGAGCTGTGCTGATCGTCGATGCCGCTGGAGCTGATGGAGCTGTGCCGTCCGTTGCCGCCAATGAGGCTAATGGCGCTGTGCCGACCGTTGCTGCCGATGAGGCTGATGGCGCCATGCCAACCGTCGATGCCGATGGAGCTGATGGAGCTGTGCCGTCCGTTGCCGCCGATGAAGCTGATGGGGCTGTGCCGACCGTCGATGCCGATGGAGTTGATGGAGCTGTGCCGTCCGTTGCCGCCGATGAAGCTGATGGGGCTGTGCCGACCGTCGATGCCAATGGAGCGTGGTCGGGTGTTGCGTCGGTTGGTGGGGTCGTATCCAATAGATATCTGACCGGCGGGCGGTTCTCCGTTCTAAGGCAGGAAACCGGAATAGCTTCGTAGGTCCCGTCTGCCCGACGAATGAACAGGCGATCCAGAGCGTAGTCAATGACGCACTGGTTTGGCTTTAACCAGCTGTTTCCCACCAACAGATCGTAGTTACCTGCCCCCGCAACCATAAGGTCTACTCGGCGGGTCACCGACCCGATGGTGACCGGGACCTGATGCAACATTCCGGCCGGTTGGACTTCCTGCCTCGACGCCGTGCCGAAGGTGAAGTTGGCCGGGCGAACATAAGGCGTCCATCGCATCTGATCGACGGTGGCCAAAGCCCCGGCACACTGTCCGGCGCCGGTGTCGATAATGCCTCCGCCGAATTGTCCGTTGGCGAGGGAAACTTTGGCCCGCAGTGTCGAATAGGCCTCCTGGGGGAGGTCGGGGACTCGTGCGGGGAAGGATCCGGACTGATCGTGGCGGTGGCGGATGGCCCCTTCGGCGTCTTGGAGGAGGACTGGATGGTCTGTGGGCACAATGATGTCGAACATGGTCAAGTTGATGCCACCTGCCGCCGCTCCCACCCCACGTCCCCCATCTGGCCCGCGGTTGGCGTCCAGAAATGCCTGGATGTCAGCATGCGCTGTGGGTGACGCGCGGACATGGTCGGCTATGGAGATGTGGGCTGGGATGTGTGCGAGGTGTTGCACGACCCGGTATGGGGGCATCGGGTTTGGTCCCTGGTTAGCTGCCTGTCCTCCCCCACGGCCAGCCCCTGCTAGCCCGGCACCATCGAACGGGATGCCCTGGTTGAAATTGGGCCGGCGAAGAGTCGGATTGGCCAACAGGTCTGGAGCCCCACCCGGGGTACACGTGGAGAAATCCACGGGCTCCGGTAACGGCGGGAGGCCCTCCGGAGGTTCCTCCGTGGTTGCGAAGAGCTGCAGGGGGGCCCGTTCCGCTGATGGGGTCGGCTTGCTGCGTTCAGGGGTTTTGGCGGGTGGTTCTTGGCCTCGAAGCTCCTTGACTTGTCGGCGCAGCTCGACATTTTCTTTTTGGATCGAGGACATGCTGGCTTCCCGCGCTTTGCGGGCGCGCTTGTCTTCCAGTGCCCGTTCCAGGACGCGGGCAGTCTCCTCCGCCACCACCAAGTTGGGGTAGTGGCTGGCCACCATCCGGTCGCGTAACTCGTCGGGCAGCCCTTTAACAGAGTTGTGGGCCACCTCATCTTCCGCCATCGATGGGGCTCGATTATGGAGTTGCCGAACGCGAAGCCCAAAGTCACTGACACTTTTGCCCGGGTGGATCTGGACCGTAGCCAATTCGCTCATCGCGTATCGGCTGCCTATCTTGAAGTAGGCGCAGATGGTTGCTTCGAATTCGTCAAACGTGGAGAAACGACGGTTACCCATCCAACTCGCCGCCCGGCTGTGCAACCGGAACGTAGCCCACAGGAGGAGTTGGTCAGGTGCCACCTGCCATAGTTCTGCGTATCGACGCAGACTCTGGCACCAGATGTGTGGGTCCTCGTCATCACTTCCTTTGAAGCTGGGGAGAGCCTCCAGGGAGGGGGTAACGGCGAGGGGGGGTGGCGATGACGGAGGAGAGGTGGTGGGCCCTCCCCACGGCACGGTCGTCGTGGGGCCAGGTGCCTCAGTCGATATGTATGCCCACACGTACTGTCTCGTTTGAGGGTCCCATAACTGCACGGGTTGAGCGGTGGAGGTGGCCGGGCCGACCCCCACTTGCGTGGATGGCGGGATCTGCCGGGCGGCGATGCTAGCCGCCATTTTTTCGTAGTACCGCCGCCAGTACTCGCCGACCTGCTGGGCGTGATGGTACCAACTGCTGCTCATCTGCGACACCTGAGAGGCCGTATACACTGCGGGAGATCCTTGAGCGTTTCCTGGGGGAGCCGATGGGGCCCCGCCGCCTTGGGCAGGATTGGCGGCCGTCGATCCCGTTGACTGCGGCTGCTGGCTGCTGGAAGGATTCAGCGGGTTGCCGGTCGCCGTTGGGCCGGGCTGATTTCCTGGCCCGCCTGTCGGGCCGGCGAAAGTCGCCGCCCAGGTGCTGGCCTGGTGAGGCGTAGGGGCGGTGGGTCCGGCCGCCGCCATTACCCCTGAGGTCGGGGTCCCTCCTGGCCGCGCAGGCGGATTGGAATCAGCGAGATCCAAGGAGGGGATCCACCCGCCCAGGGAAGGAGATGCCTGGGGGATCGCTTGTGAAGATTGCAAACTTCCCCCGGTCAGCAGAGCGGATCGTCCACCGGCCTGAGAGTAGAGATTATGAACCGGAGAAATGTTAGAAGCCGTCATTCCAGGCATGGCCATGGAGCTCGTGGGAGTGTTCCCGGGAAATCCGGCGTTGGCCGTGGTCCAGGCAGGAGGCGTCCGAGGATCGGATCCGGTTGCCTGGGCAACACTGTTGCTCTGTCCGGGCCCGCCATGGACCCAGCAGCGGAACCCGTATCGCCGAATCCGTCGTCGAAGAGATTCCTGACGACCGAAGCCGCAGCTCCATGGTGTCGGATAGAACCCACCACCTGGCCCAGAGGCGGCCAGTGCGGGGTATCTGATTGAGCCATGGACTGAGTCACGTCGAAGGTTCCCTCACCGCGAAGTCGGACTCAGAAGCCCGACTTCACGTCAGGTTCACCAACACTGTCACCACCAATACATTTTTTCCTTTTCCTGCGTGTTCCACGGGACAGGGGTTAGTCGTGAGTGTGCACGGTCGGAACTTGCATCAGCGGCTTCTTCACTCGTGTGGATGGGATTGATTGCAATCAACACGTCAAGCGAGAGTCAAGTCGAGACAAGTTACATGACTAGTCAAACTCAGAATAATCAATCGATGCAATACAATGGATCTGCTCAACTACAGTTCCTACTCTGCCAGCTACGGCCACGGCTATGCTACTCCCACTGTCTTCCTTCCTTCTTGGCTTCCCGCCCAGGCTTCCCGCCTTCCTGCCGTCCGCTGATTGGTCGCCGCCATTTGTTTCGCTTCCCCAGGCGGGATCCCGGTGATTGCGGGGAATTTTTCCGCTGCCGCAATCTCCGGTCTTCCCTCCCTAGGCGTATGTGCGAGCCGGCGCTGGCGGGGGGCTCCTTTATTTGTAGATCACCCAGACTTGAACCGCGTACCTTCTATTGTTCTCATTTCTCGTCGCAAACCCCTCCGACTTGCCAGCCAAAACGCCACCAAAATGTGAAATTGGTGTGACACAGCGCCGCTATGGTGGAGAAAAACAGAGATAGGTATTAGTACTGAAATGTTCGTGACAGAGACCAGCACGACACCGGGAATGATACAGGTTCCGCGATTGTCCAACCGTCAAACCAAAAGAAGCAGCCAAAACACAAGAGTGAGCCCTACACAGGTAATTGACTAAGTAACAAAGCCACACGAGTGAGGAGAATGGCCTCGGGTGGTTGGCCAGCAAGAAGTTTCCTAGACGCGCACAAGGTCGTGCAAGATGAGCCGGAACCTGTCGAAGCATCACCCGGGGTCAGCATGGAGGGATTACAGACCAATAGAGTGCACAAGAACCTTGAACTTGCCACTTCAAAACGCCTTGGTGAGAAAGTCAACGTGCTGCTGTAGCATGTCAACTCCAACCAAGCGTATGTTGCCACATGCAATTCACTCACGCACAAAGTGATGCTCGATGCTGATGTGCTTTGTGTGTGTGTGATGCATGCCATTGTGCTTAGCAATGCGGTGCCCATTTTCATTGTCACAGAGGGTGGTGATGCAGTGAATGGGTTGGCGCAGCTACTGCATGAGTCGACATAACCACATGCTCTCACCGACCCTCGTGCCTAGAGCGACACACTCAACCTCAGTCGAGCTGCACGCAATATAATCCTACTTCCCACTCTTCCACCAGACCGTAGGACCACCGACCAAGAAGATGTACCCAGAGCTGCTACATGCGTCACGATCCTAAGTCCAAATGCTGTCGCTATACCCATCAACGACCATGGAGGGCTGCATTAAAAAACACAAGCCCAAGCAAGGAGTGGACACAACATAGCAAACGAGATTCAGGGCGCCCTCTAGATGGAGGCGGCGCAAGCACAAATAGAATTGCGACAAGAAATTGATTTCAAATACAATGTGAGTACGTGTAGTAGTGCAAGGAAACATTATAGACCCGGTGACCTGGAGGTAGGTCGTGACGTCGACCAGAGCCCCGGACCACTCAGGGTCAACGGTCTTCAGAAGTCTCTGCCCAGCAGGCGTCATTGGTGTAGACACATCGGAAACATTAGAGAGGAGGTTAGTGAAGACACACTCGGCCTCATGCACTGTGAGCATGCGATGCTGACAATCATGCTCAATATCCATGCCCGAGAAGACGCGGGCAGGGCCGAGATCTTTCATCTTGTATGTAGGGCATGTAGGCCCATGCAAACACAAGCATGAGCTCTGTGTGTGAGTGCAATGCAAGATGGAAAAAACAAGTCTGGAACGCATGATATGAAAGAACAAGGAGAAAGTACAAATGAGCCCCTATCGGGCTTATGTAGAGGCGCCAGTAGCTAGCCGTAGCGGGCCCCGTCACCCCCGCTAAACCCAAACGAGCCAGCGGAGAGAACACACTGCATACACCACAAGAACAACAAAGGTGGTCTCCTCGATGCACCGGAACAGCTCTCTGAGTGCTCGGGTCTCGAACATCGAGAAAACACGAGCAGTGCTAGAAAATTTCAAAATCAACGTCCAGACATCCAAAACGGCTTTCTGAACATCGGAAGCCCTACTACAACCATCGGGTCTCCTCGTCGCATTGGTACAGTCCACTGGGTGCGCGGGTCTCAACCCACCAAGAAAACTCTCCTACCTCCCAACAAGCCCACAGGGTTGCGGAACGCATCGACCGCGTCTTGTCGGCGTTGTCGTAGGTGTTGGAGAAGTCTCGGTATAGTCCGGAGGCCCGTCGTGTCGCCACGCCCTCCTCTACCATATACCACCAACGTGGGAATATGGATAATCCATCGACGTCAGTCGTGACGGGTGGAAGCCACACAAACCAACAGTCCCCCTGGCTGACATAGCCGTCCACGCTAGAACAAATGAACGAAGACATGGAATAACGTATGCCAAACCACAATCAGCACCAATCAAGCACACACACATACACAACTGATGCACATCTAAGGTCTCCTCATGAAACTGGAACATCATACCAAGTGTCCGGGTCTAGACCATGAGAAGAGTCATGCACACGCACACAACCCAGTGTGATGCACACCATACACATGTCAGAGGGCACGAGGGTCTCCTGGTGACACTGGCGGTACCAATGCTCGGGTCTCGACCACTACGAGCAATCCAATAGGTGTCTGTTTGCAGACCACAATAGCATCATTAATCAACACACAGGATCATAGGGGGTCTCCTCGTAACACGGGTGTACCTCACCACATGTCTGGGTCTCGACTGCTATGAGCAAACCAGCTGACATGCACATGCCTCACCAAGTGTCCGGGTCTCGACCAACAGAGTGCGGCTGTAGTATGCTCATAGCAGAGCATGGAATCCTTGCCATGCATCTCCCGTGACGGCGCGTCAGGTCGAGGTCCACACAACACTCCCCCTGGACAGATGAACCTGGCGGCGATGTCCTCGATGGAGATGCTGATGCCATAACTGAATAGATCCTGGGCGATGAATCATGTGGTCTCTCCATCATGTAGAGATAACTCCCCCTGTCATGTACGAGTCGGCTCCTAGCCTCAAAGACAAAGTGGTGTCTCCGGCCAGGACTCCTCACGTCGCTGCTGCATCACCTGGAGTGTACCAGTCCTTGCGTAACTGCCAAGGGTCCCAACTCACAGTCTCTCCTCTCTCCACTCTACCGCGATGCATCTGTGTATGCCGGAGGAAAGGGAATGGGTGAGCAGCACGCAAGCGTGGATGAAGTGGGAGAGCAGGCCTCCAATGCGGGATAGCGCATCCTGAGGCACAAGGGTGTACGGCTAGAGGAGGAGGGCTGGAGCGACGAACCGGGTCACCACTCATGGACGAAAGTGACGATGGAGTAGCTGATTCAGGTGGATGAAGATGCGTGATGGTAGCATCAGAAGGAGGAGCGATGATGGAGTCGACAGGAACGGCGATGGTAGAAACTGAAGGCACGCTCAACTCTCCTGTGGTAGTGTCTCCAGTTGACGTCATACTCGGAGCTAGTACAAGATCTTCCCCGAGTGTGGGTGTGCCACATGCTGGTGTCGTAAAGCTCGTGTCGATAGTAGTGATGCTCCCCTCCTTTGAGAATTGCTCACATGCTGCCATCACCTCCCTCTGCAGCATCACTACACGCTCCTGCAAGTCATCATAATCTGCCTCGGACATGTGGAGGTGGCCCATGTCTGCCTCGCGTAGGATGAATTCTGCCTCACTGGATGCTGCACATGCAGACTGTAGAACTCGTGAGTACAGGTCCATCTGCATCTCTGCTATTAAAGACGATGGAGCCGGTACTGATGCATCCACCTGTGGATCAACCGAACTCGCAATGTGCTGAGACGCTAGAAAATCGGATGCACCTGCAGGTGTCGTATCCACACCACAGCATTACCACTGGACATCAGACCATTACCACTGTACATCAGACCATTCGCTCGTTTCTGTCATACAAGGAGGAATGAGCAGTCGCATGACAAGAGAGAAGGAGAAGGAGGAGGAGGATTCCTCAGAGTCCGTGGAGCATGTGGAAATGTCGTCCGTGCAAGTACTCCCACTCTGAGCGTCGATGTGATCAACAGGGTCACCAACAGGTGAACACAAGAGGGCAAGACTCAGCCCTTGTTGACGAGGTGACTCCATCGGTGTATACAGATGTGCTCCACTATTCTTGACTGCCGTCGTAGTGGACATCGGTATGGAAGACTCCGGCTCAACAGTGCCTGTGAAGGCGACCAGCAAGTGTAGATGGCGCTCACGCACCATCTCTCCAGGAAGAAAAGTCACTACCACCTGCTCAATAATGGAGTGAGGACCACCATCTGACTCTGTCATGTGTGTCGTTGCCCTGTCATGTGTACGTGAACCTATAGAATATGGAAACATGGGCAACTCCTCACGTTGAAGCTGGTCCTCAGGTAGCGTAGATGACACGGTGGAGCCTGCTGTGTCTACTGCGGCACATGTCCCAGGGACATCTCTCAAAACTGCTATTCTCAAGAATGCCTCAACCTCTAAAAGACCAGCCGGCCAACTGTGCTCATGCACTGCGACCGCTGTTGGGCTGGAGTGAGTCTCGTGCGCCAACGCCCCCGAAAATCCATATGGGGCATCCCGATCCGCACGATACTCCTGTGCCAACGCTAGGGCGGTCAGAGTCGCGAGTGGCACCGCCCAGGCACGCGTCACCTACACTCCTCCTGATGCAACCTGCTGCTGCAGAACGTCCAGCTCCAACGTAGATGTCAACCTCGATGACATGCACGTACCGAGCACTCAAACCTCTGCCGGAATGGTGCGAGTCTGTTGCACACTCTCCTCCAAAAGTTCCATAGACGCATCCTGATCTGTACAAGACTCCTATACCACCGCCGGGCCTCCAACGGTCGAGCCACGAGTGGCACCGCCCAGGGACGCTGTGCTTGCGCTCCTCCTGATGTCACCTGCTGCTGCGTAAGATCTGGATCCATCCCGAGCGTGGAAGTTGAGCTCGATGACAGGCAAGTCTCCACCATAATCGCCATGTCAGGATCAGACTCCACATCATGTACTGTTGCCGTATCGTTTGAATGTGCCTGAGCTGACCCTCGGGCACCACGGCTTGGCGCGAGTGCGAATCCTGTCGCTATGGCCAAAACAGACAATGCGTGGCAACCACACTCCCCCTCGACAGGTACAACAACGGTAGCCAAGGAGGTAGAGGATGTATCAAAGCCGGCATGAGCACGGCGTGCGGAGCACTAACACCGACGCCGTGGGGACACACGAGTAGGACGACTTCATGAAGGCATGTCATCGCGAAGTGGCGTCGTGGTCGCACCAAAGTGGAGGATCAAAAGGATGGTGGCAGCCTGGGACTGGCAGACAGGTAGAGCTTAAGGGACACCATCGGATGAAGAAGGAGGAGGGGATGAAGGAGATGAGATAAATGAGGCCGTTGACAAACCAGTAGTAGAAGCACGCTCGGTAACGACGAGGTCAGAAAGTCACTACACCATGTCCCTCAAGCCGTGGATCTCTGCAGATATGGCCGCCAGAGGTCCAACGAGGGGATCTACAAACGCTGGCAGATCCGCATGCTATGGAGGACGTATGCTCGGACGAGGCTGAAGCCAAGGTGGATGCCAGCCGCAAGGGCGCGTCTAGCAGCGACGCCAACCATGACGTCCATCACCACAGTAGTAGCAGGCAAACGTAGAGGGCGCCTACTCAGATGTCTACGCACTCATCTCGTGCACCGGATGATGGATAAGTGCCGAGGGCACTTTCTCCCAGTGGTAAACACCACGCCGCAGGAGAGGATGAGACCAGTGGGTACTGTCACTCCCAGAGGTCACGACGTCAGGGTGAGAAAATGTGACCAGACGGGGTGAGTTGCACTACCACAGTACGCCCAAAGTATGGAGTCTGACTAATGTGGCTACTAATGCTGCTGCTGCTAATGGAGCGAAGACAACTCCAGGAACAGAAGGGGTGGCGGCGACAGGCGTGGCTGCTGCTCCAAGCGGTAGATGACCCAGCCCTCGGAGATGCATAGAATCCAATCCGCCGTCAATCTTACGGAGTGAACTACGCACACCAATCCACGGGCCCCAGGGAGACGCCAGTCCACGACACGTCTCGAAAAAGAAATCGTCGATGATGACAATCTGCTGTGGGTTGGGGAGGAGGGAATGCAAACGCAGCTGCAACTATCTCTCACTATGTACTCGTTGCAACTCCGCCCGCCACTGCTATTGCTCCCACGAAAGGTGCTTCTACTACGGCGGTAGCAGTTCTACGATTTTTTCCCTTTGTGTCCTTTTTTTCCTTTTGTCCTCAGCCCCCCCTTTCTTTTCTTGTTGCCCTCATCGGCCACCTTATCTTTTCCCCTCTTTTTCTTGCTCTCCCCTCCTCTTGCCCCCAAGTCCTGTCGTTTGGTTTTTTTTCTTTTCTTTTCTTTTCCACTCGCTTCCAGGTGCACCCCTTCGTTTTTTTCTCTTGTCCCCCCTTTTCTCGAGTGTTCCTAATCTAGGACACTGGAGAAAATATGGGATGGAGGGAGTGGGGGGTGTCTGGCTTGTCCGATCCTCCCTCCCGTGCGATGTTCGCTTGCTTGCTCATTGAGCAAGCGAGTGGATGAGTGAGCGAGTGGCAAGGGGGGTATCCGCCCCTCTCCGCCGCCGGCCCCTCCGTTGGTTGGTCAACGAGGCCAACGGGCCCCTCCAAGGGGCCCCTTGGAGGGGGCTCAACGGAGCCCTCCGAGGCCCCCCTCAAGAGGGGAGGCTCGGCGAGCCAACAACCCCCTCCGAGGGGTCCCCTCTTAGGGGGCTCCTTACAGGTGGAAAGGGGGAGGGGGGGCCCTCAGGGGCGGGCTGGGCAGCCCTCCTCGCTTCGGCAACAGCAGCTGTAGCGACAGGTACAGCTGTTGCGGTTGCTGCTGCTGTTGCTGCTTCTGTTGCTGCTGCTTCTGCTACTACTACTGCTCTACGCAGCAGCTGCGGCTGCTGCTTGCTGCTACTGTCACTGTTGTTACTACTACTTGCTGCTGCCGTCGTTGCTGCTTGCTGCTGTCACCGTTGTTGCTGCTGCTGCACGCTCCTGCTGCTGCCGTCACTGTTACATGCTGTTGTTGCTGCCGGCGCTGCCGTAGTGGCTGCTGCTGCTATTGCTATACCCCAGTGAACTTTGATTTTGACGATTGAGTTGTTCCATAATTGATTCAATGACATTTTTGGCACTTCGTAATCATTTTGGAGGTATTTTTGAATCCGACAAAAACTAGGGGGTGGACAGTTAAATTCGACGACCGGGGTTGTTTAGTTTTTTTATGTCGACGTGGCCGTCGGCTCAGTGTGGTTTTCTTGCTTGTTGTTCGTCTTTGAGAGCAACGACCATTCGACCGTTCGATGTTCCGAACGGTTGAATGCTCGTCGCTCTCACGTTTGACGTTCGGTGAACGTCAAACGTGAGGCGAGGAGCGCTCAGTGGCCTTGAGAGCCACCGAGAGGCACATCGAAGTGCCTGAAATCTCCAGGCCCATAATGATTTTGGCAGTAGCATGCGGGTTCGAGACAGATAAAACAAAAGAACCCGGTGGAGGATTGGACAAAATAGTGGAGGTGGACCTTTGAAATCGACGAAACAGCTTTGGAATTAATTTGGTGGTACTTTTGAAATCGACGAAAGTCCTTTTTCGACGAATTTCAACGTCTTCAAAAATAATTAATATCGAAATCAAGGTTCACTGGGGTATGCTGCTGCTGCTAACGCCGCTGTTGCAGCAGCTGATGCACTGCTACACCTGCTGTTGTTGTTGCTGCTAAGCGGCACAACAGTTGCTGTTACTGGTGCCACTACTGCCTATGCAGTTGCTGCAAATGCTAGCGCTAGCCGTTGCTATTGCTGCTACTGTTGCTGTTGCTTCCATCGCTGTTGCTATTGTTGTGATCGGCTACGTTGCCGCCACTACTCATGTTACGTGGCAGCGCAGCTGCCGCGGTTGCTACGTCTGCTGCTGCTATTGGTGTTGCCGTCACAGTTGCTAATGCCGTTGTGCGCGACTCACTGCCCCTGTGGTATTCATGTGTAGTCGCTTTGTGCTCCCTCACGCTGCTGCTGGTGTGGTGCCACGTGGCGCATTCTCTTTGCGTTCTGCCCACTACTGCTGCTTCTGCTGCTCACACGCCTCCCTGTGCTCTGATACCAAATTGGAAATGAATTAGGGCATGCAAGCCCATGCAAACACGAGCATGAGCTCTGTGTATGAGTGCAATGCAAGATGGCAAGAAATTGGCTAAGTCTGGAATGCATAATATGAAATAACAAGGAGAAAGTACAAATGAGCCCCTATCGGGCTTATGTAGAGCCGCCGGTAGCTAGCCGTACCGGGCCCCGTCACCCCCGCTCAACCCAAACAAGTCAGCAAGGAGAACACACTGCATACACCACAAGTACAACAAAGGTGGTCTCCTTGATGCACCGGAACAGCTCTCCAGGTCTTGACCACTGAGAAAATACGAGCAGAGCTAGAAAATCTCAAAATTAGCATCTAGACATCCAAAACGACTTTCCGAACATCGGACGCTCTACTACAACCATCGGGTCTCCTCGTCGCACCGCTACAGTCCACCGGGTGCGCGGGTCTCAACCCACCGAGAAAGCTCTCCTATCTCCCGACAAGCCCACAGGGCTGCCAGAACACATCGACCGCGTCTCGCCGGCGCTGTCGTAGGTTTTGGAGAAGCCTCGGTACAGTCTGGAGGCCCGTCATGTCGTCACGCCCTCCTCTATAATATACCACCAATATGGGTATATGGATAATCCATCGGCGTCAGTCGTAACGGGTGGAAGCCACGCAAACCAACATGTCGTGACGTCGACTAGAGCTCCGGACCGCTTAGAGTTAACCGTCTTCACAAGTCTCTGCCCGGCAGGTATCATTGGCGTAGACACATCGGAAACATCAGAGAGGAGATTAGTGAAGACACAATGGGCCTGATGCATTGTGAGCATGCGATGCTGACAATCATGCTCAATCTCCATGCCTAAGAAGAAGCGGGCAGGGCCAAGATCCTTCATCTTGTATGTAGACTGGAGGAGGTCCTTCACAACATGTGGATTTGATGAGGAGGTGAGGAGATCGCCCACATAGACCAAGATGGCAACGAACGGTGCCAGATGGTCACTCAGGAAAAGAATAGGGTCAACTGTGATGTGACGGTAGCTAGCGTCAAGGGTGGCAAAAACCTTGAGGTTCTAGCAACGTGGAGACTGTTTTAACCCATACAATGCCTTGCTAAGATGCAACACGCAACCGGTACCTATGTCAAAGCTAGGAAACTGAGCAAGGTACATCTCCTCATCTAGGCGATCGTGTATGAATAGAGTGGAAACAGCTCAGATTGCTCCAACTTACCCTCACACAGCGGCTCACAGGACGAGGATCTTGAGGTAGTGGGTGGTAATCACACCTCGGACTGCTGGGAGGCATCCTTTGGCTTACCCCTATCCTCCTCCTCCTTTTTCATGCGTATCATCCCTCTCTTCCTCCGATCCTTGTGCATCTCTTGTCTAAGAGCCTGACACATCTCCAGGTTCCCTAGTTGACCAGTTGCCAGAGTCCCTTGACCTGTTGAGAGGTGCTACTTTAGGAGACGCGGCACCTACAGTCACTCATTTTCGGGCATTAGAGATGGAGGTGGAGGTACTATGATGAGTGGTAGTCTTCCTATATACCACCTGCAGTGAGGTATTGGCGGTTCTGGAGGATGTTGAGTTTGAGCTTTTCATGATCACTGAGGAGGATCATACGAAGGTACGTGAGAACACCTATTTTCTCTAGAGTGAGTTGGATGTAGCAACGGAGTACTTGCGCGTATTAGAGTGTGCAGTTTATGTACTGGCTGCAGGAGTAGGATCCACACATAAAAATCCGGTTCCGTCTCCACCGTCCAATGCAAGAGCTTGGAGCACCATCGTTTCCGCACTCATGGCTCTAGAGTCTACTGGTTGGGACCTCTGACAGCTGCCAGATGTGAGAGATTCAACCTCTCTTTCCTCTCCCCCCCATAGAGCATTCAGTAGCATCGTCTCCACTTCTACACCCTCTTAGTCCGATGATAGTGATACACAAGACCCTGCAAGATGGGATCTGTGCAACCTCCATGTGCGTGAGGTGAGACTAACTAAATCAGCCCATGCCACTATCATGTGTAGCCGTTATTTGATTGTTTTTCCCAGGATCTTCTGACTTGGGAGGAGATGTACTGTTCTCTACAAGAGTCATTTTTGTAGCCTTCTACATGGAGGGGGGGCACAGTTTTTTTGCCACAACGGTGTTAGGGTTAATGTTTCCAGGATTATCTCATTGATTGAAAGTGTATGTATCTTCTCAACTATTACTGTACTGGGGGGCATATTCATCCTTTTTTTTTTTTTCTCCCATGCATCACCTAAAAAGTTATCGGTCATATGGGCGAGTCACTTGTGAAACTACTTGCTAGGTTCAAATAATCCATCTATTGTGACACCACAATTTGCCTCATGAACTGTCATTTTCCTGGTTTAGTGGTGACATACACTTCGTGGAAAAAAATGGCAAGCAAAGAAGCTTTGATGCCCGTGTCGCACTCATCTGCGAGAATGCTGAGATCAGACAGCAGTCCACAGACAGAGATTCAAATGCTTGAACGTTATTGATGAATCAAGCTGTGGCCAAGGGTACAAAAACGAGTATGCAGAATTGAACAGTGAGAGAATATGACTGTTACATCTTACCAGGCAGACACTCTTTGGACGATCACCCAAGAAAGTCCAAAGGGATTAAATAGAGGAGAATGTAAGGAACCCGGAAATCCGGGGAAAAAAAGGGATGAACATAAGATCCAGTATGGTACATTGTTGACACCTCTTGCAACCTTGGAGGAGTGTTGGTGTATAAGCTTCGAGCTTTCTGATTTTCATATAGTCTTGTGTAGTGAGAGATTCCTAGTTTGTACTGATGGTTGTCCAGCAGCAACGTCACTCCTTCTGTGACATGTATGGTGCATTTTTGCTGCCTAGTTCACCCATGCATGACTTATAGAGTTTTCTGGGTTGTCGAGACTCGGGCAGTTGGAGGATTGTGCAAGTGCTCCAGGAGATCTCATAATGATTTACCGCACATTGTCTCTGACAGGTCGCGCACTCTGTGTGTGGTTGAGATCTGTGTACCCAGTGGTTTGTACCACGCTGGGTACCTCGGGAGACCCAGTACTCATTGGTCCAGTATTTGTTGACTTGTTGTCGGACTTGTGTAAGTTGCATGTGGCCAAGACCCAGACGCCGGGTTGCATGTTCCTATGTCTCGGGATGTCTAAATTGTCGTAGCTTGGCCTGCCGGTGGTGCTAGTACATCACACTAGAGTCTGGACGTTTTTGGATCCATTGCATGTTCTCTTGTTGGTTGAGACCCACGCACATGGTTTCCTGTTCCGATGCCTCGGAGACCATGATTGTGTTGTTTCATGTTCTGTAACATGTGTATTCCCCATCCCTTCCTCTTGGCATGACGGGAATGACATGGCCTGGTGGGCTAGCCGCCAATCCCTAGTACATAAGCTCTTAATAGGGCTCATTGTACTCTTTTCCATATTGCTTGGTCTGCGCATTCTAGACTTAACCAAGTTTTGGTGCTTCCATTCTCTCGCTTGCCACCAGAGCTTGCGTGGTGTCCAGCCTGGGCCTGTATGTCCCACGTCAACTTTAGCAGCAATAGCCGCAACAGTCACAACAGAAGCAACGATACCAGCTCTGGTAGTAATTGTGCGAGCAGCAGTACCTGTAATGAGAGCACCAGGAGGGAAATTAGCAGTTGTAGTAGCCGTGGCTCTTCCAGCAACTGCCCCCATCTCTGGGATGCTCCCACTGGTGGCAGATCCCCCACATTCGTAGGATCAGCAGCAACAACTGAGTAGTAGTTCGAGTAGTGGTTGCAAAGGCTACAAAAACAGTTGATGCACTTGTCGTACGTGCAACTCTTACGAGGAGGGGGAGGGGAGTGGAACAGACATCCGGCCTGAGGTCCATTGCCCCTTCAACATGGGGCGTGTGGGGTCTAGTAGGTCGTCGGTAGAGCATTGCCCATTACTAGGCCATTGGAGAGAGTGGGCTCAGTTTGGTCTAGACTAGTGAGTGGCCACAAGAAACAAAATCAGAAGCAACAAAAGGGTGTACATAAACCTAACATGCAAGGTCATCAATAGTACCACTAACAACAACAGCAGTAGCCACAAAATCAGCATCCAACGCATGAGCAATCCCATCAGTAATAACCTCAACATCAGCAGTAGAAAAAAAATCACAAAGGATATAGCACCAGCAGTTGGACTGACCGTAGGGGAATCTGTAGTAGTAATAACAGTAGCAACGCGAAAAACTTCCATTGCAGCAACAGTAGTAGAAGCTTTTGCAAGATCCTAAGATAGAATAAAGTAGGGCATGCAAGCCCATGCAAAACTGCCATGAGCTCTGGGTCTAAGGGGCAGGCGGTGAAGGCCAAATCTGGCTCAGTCCAGAATGCATTCAAACAAGGAGAAAATACAATGAGCCCTACTGAGTGCTCATGTACTAGGTACTGACGGCTAGCCTATCAGGCCCCGTAATCCCCGTCACACCAAAAGGTACGAGCAAGGAGTGCAGAGGTCACAGAACATGAAACCACATAAGAGAGATCTCCTGAGGCAGAGCAACAGACCACCGTGTGCTCGGGTCTCGACCGATAAGAAGATATGCAACCTACCCAAACACATTCAGACTCTACGATGATATACTAGCATTGCCAACAAGCCAAGCTAGGAAAGTTTAGGCCTCCCAAGATGCCGGAACATGTCATCGGAAATCCGGGTTTCAGCCATATGCAAGCCATATATGTTTGAAAAAATTCAACAAAGGCTAAATAAATCAGTGCTAGGTCTTGTGAGGTACCGATGCAAACCACCTTGTACCCAAGGCACTGACCACAGAGGAAGTGCACAACCTATTAGTGCCATTATGTGTCTATTCATCATGGGATTCCCAGGGCACTGGTACAGACCACCAAGTGCCTGGGTCTCGACCACCAAGAAAAATCTACTAGTCATGCATGTATGAACGAGGTGGCTAGAATGGACCATACATAACACGAATCAAGCAATGTAGCTCCTGAATCATCATTGGAGCAAACAAAGAAGCTCTTACTACAGAACACTATTTAACGCTCAGAGAGCTCAAAGACCACATACCAAAATTTCCCCTTGGCTGCAAGAGCTGTCAACAAGGTACTGGATGAGAAGGTACACATGCTCTCCTTGATAAGGGAATCGTAGGAACATGGACCTCAACACCACTACACTGGATCACTGAGTGCCTAGGTATTGAACACCAAGGACATACAATCAAATGCAATGCACCCCAAACACACATCAGGGGTATCCCACTGCATTGGTACAGACCACCAAGTAACGGGGTCTCGACCACCAAATAAATCCCACCTACACATACAAACATCCATTCTAAAAAATGCAACTACTGATCTGATTGCAAGAACAAAGAAGCTGCATCTCAATAACAACAAGTCGGCTCAAAGATCACTTAACGCTCCCTCTGGGCTGATGAAGCCAGAAACATGCGATGTGGAAAATTAACATACCTCCCTCTTTCTGACGTGGTCTTGGGGACATCAAGCCTACAATCGATGTGCAGAAGTGGATTTCCTCCCTTGTGCACATAGAGCTCTGCATGTAACACTATGGGAGATGTATAGGCTGTGGAAATTATATTGAGTCTTGGACTCACTCATACACTTGTAGAGCCCTAGCAGTCACGAAGTCTGACAATGGAAGACTGCCACACATCCCAGTAGATCTTCCTCTCTACGGAGTCATCATCAACATCGTATGTCAGTGGAGGAGGGATACGGCTGCCAAAATCATCGTACATATATGAAGTAGCCTAGTCTGATCCCAGAGGGAGGAAAAATCCATTGGCAGAGGAGTGCCCACTCCTCGGTGTGTAGAGGAGGAAGATGGAGCTGATTTGGAGATGAAAGGAGTAGTGGTGCTGAATTGCGATGGCACGTGTGATGCACCAGAAGTCTCTACATGTGGAACTGCCAATGCCTCACTGGCTGTAGAAAAGGTCATCTTCGCTGCACAAGAGGAAACTCTAGCATCCTCCCTCACCGCTCGCAACACCCTCGAATGCTCCCACTCAACTAGGAACTCTGTCTCAGTGAGATCAAGGTCCTGAAGTCTGTAAGCGCTTCCGGTGAATGCTGACAAGATGACTAGAATAAATTTTCAATCATCTACGAGTTGTTGTTGCATGTTTCAGAGGTGTACATGTGCAGCCAGAACTATAGGCTCAGTAGCACAAGAAGTGCCTGACTCTACCATGTCGCATTGATGCTTAGTCGCTGCTCCCGGGCTATCCACGCTCTCTGGACCACACGCCTGCGTGGAAACGTGCTAAGCCACGCGCTCAACATCTCCTGGCATGCAAAGAGCCTGCATGTGCTCAAGGCAAGCAAGGTGCCAACGTAGTGCTTCCTGAGCGATGAGCTCTTGTCCCCCTTCGTGAGCTAGATAGGCGGTGCCCAATCAACAACCACTGCTACCAACCTAATACCTGAGACACCTGTAGCTGATGGCGGAACTGTAACCTCTAGATTTTCCAATGCTCGATCTATGAGGACCACCTCCACTACTACAATCCATGTCATGTGCCCTGTCCAAATCTAGTGCGGTTGCCAAAGAGGCTTTCCCTGCCACTTCCTGTGCCTCTGTATCCCCCAACGTAAGCTCAACCACTCCAATAGAAGGTGCAACATTGATCCCTTCTACTACCACTCCAGCGACAAGGACACCTCTGGCTGATGGAGCATCTCCATCACGTGGACCTTTAGATGCTGTAGCTGGCGGAGCCACCTCCACAAAGACACACCGTACAACATGGTGTGGAATATTTGACTCTCGTGCGGTAGTAGTTGGTGCTCCCCTTACTCCCTCTATCATTATCGGTAGAGTCATCAGGAGAGGCGTGCAGACCTCTATGTCTCCTTCCATAGGCACGTCCACTCCGACAGCTGGTGTCACATCCGAGGGCTCTGGCGCTATCGATGGGGCAGGTGCCTCTAACACCTCCACTACTACGGTCCCTCCAACACCCTCGATAATGTCCGATCCCAGTGCGGTGGTCAATGATGCTGGCGATAGGGCTGGAACAGGAGTCACACATCCTATCGTGGTCATAGTCAATGGACACATACACTCTCCCTTGACCCGCGGGATCGCTGATTTTGGTAAGGTTGGCAACGTGCTTGAGACAAGGTGAGCCTATTGTGTCAAGTGCAAATGATTTATTCAAGCATGAGGTGAAAATATCGGCATGCAGAAGAAGATGAGTCTCGTGTAGGATCCATACCGACAGAGGGACATATGATGGAAAGAATGGTCGCAGTTTGCTATGGCAGTCCAATGGTGGCAGAGGAGAGTCTTCAGCAGAGGCATGTGACTTGGTGGAAGAGGTTTTCAAGAGCAGATATGTAAGTTCAGCACGACCAGCCACAAGTCAATTGTGAATCCATTTCACAACCCGCTTCAGAGCATGTAGCTTTCCATACAAAATGACCATAGCTTTGGTGAGGGGGATCGCAGTATCAGGCAAGTCCGAATGTTGTGGAGGACGCAAATGATCACGTGGTCAAAGCCAAGGTGGATGCCAGCTCGGAGGGTGTTGCCAGCATTGACGCCACCCATGACGCCCATCACCACAATAGTAGCAAGCAAAGATGGTCGCCGCCTGCTGCCACATCATTGCACTAATATTCCTCAAACATCACTAGACAGCAGGTGCTTTTTTTTCTCTCTCACTAATTTGCCTCGTGATTTGTCGTATGACCCCTCGAACATGACTTACTTGATTTACCCTCCTCCCCCTCTTTCGGGTATGGTAGTCCCCTTCTTGTTTGGTTTTCTTTTCTTCATTTTTATTCAAAATTCCCGATGGAACTATTAATAGGATAACTCACTGGGAAGTTACTATATTGTCCTCCTCAGTCTGGTGTGGTAGTCCTCACTATTTTCTTCTCTTCCTCATCAGCTCTGGTCCAGTGATTACACCCACAAAAGTCGTGGGTGCGATCACTGGTGCCCTCACCGGCCTTGGGCCAGCAGCACGGCTTTTGTGCTGTTGCTTGGAAGCCGCATTGTACTATAGCTACTGTTGTTACGATTTCTGTGGCTGTTGTGGCTGCTGGTACTTTTATGCTACAATACTTGCAGCTGCCTTGGTGCTACGGTAACGACTACTGTTGCTGCTTCTACCACGTTGCTGCAAATGCTATTGCAAGGCGTTGCTGCTTTGATTGTTGCTACTACAACTCACTACTACACACTACCGCTACTACTTTACTGCTGCTTTGCTACTATTGCTGCTGTGCTTCTACAACTACTACCATGCGCTGCTGTTGTGGTTGTTACGGTTGCTGTGGAGATTGCTGCTGCTATTGTGTGCCACTGTCCACGCTGCTGTCTTCTATTGGTGTTGCTAGTGCCATGCTGCTATTACTGCTATGGTAGCAGCAGCTTCTGTTGCTACTGCCACGCTGCTACTACAAATGGTGCGTGCTGCTGTTGTGGCTACTTCTACGGAGGTTGTTGCTGCTACTCACCTGCACCTCACGGCCACCTGCATCTCACAGTCGCCTTTAGCTCATAGCTATCGAAGGGAATTGCCTGGCAATTTCCTCCCCTTTTGTTTCTTGTTCTTTTACAGAGGTGCCTCCTCCACGCCTCTTGCTCCTACCGCCCACTGGCACCTGCTGGTGTTCTTGAGGATTGCCAGACCTATTGTCTTGCTAATACATAATACATAGCAATTGATCCTACAGGCTACTACCTGTGTGGTACCACGTGGCACTTCCTCAAGAAGCCTCTGACTTATTGTTCTAGGACCACAGCTCATAAGCTCCCCTGTGCTCTGATACCAAGATAGAATTGATTAGGGCATGCAGGTCCAGCAATTGAAATTGCCGTAGGAGAATCCATACTTGTAACAACAGTAGAAGTGCAACAGACTTCCGTTATAGCAACAGTAGTAGCAGCTACTTAAAGATCCTAACACACAATGATTTAGGGCATGCAAGCCCATGCAAAACTGCCATGAGCTCTAGGTGTGAGGGGAAAATCTGGCTAAGTATGTAACGTAGTAAGAACAAGGAGAAAGTACAATGAGCCCTTGTGAGAGCTCATGTACTGGGGACTAGCGGCTAGCCCACAAGACACCGTCATTCCCTTTGCACCAAACGGCACAAAGGGGGAATGCTGAGGTCACAGAATGTGAAACCACACAAGAGAGGTATCTCGAGGCACGGGAACAGTCCACCGTGTACCCGGGTCTTGACCGACAAGAAGATATGCAATCTATCCAAAGTACATCTAGACTCTGCGGTGATATAATAACACCGCCGGCAAGCCCAGATAGGCAAGTTTAGGCCTCCCGAGATTCCGGAACATGTCATCGGATTTCCGGGTTGCAGCCACATGCAAGCCACATATGTCTGAAAAAATTCAACAAAGGCTCAATCAATCAGTGCTCGGTCTTCCAAGGTGCCGGTACAATCTACTGTGTACCAGGGACTCAAACACACAGGGAATGCACAACCTGTCATTCCCAATATGTGCCTAATCATCATGGGGTTGCCTGGGACATTGGCACAGACCACCAAGTGCTCTGGTCTTGACCACAAAGAAAACTCTACCACTCATGCACGTGTGAAATAGGTGGCTAGAATGCACCATACAGAACACAGAACAAGCAATATAGATGTGGGAGCATCATTTGAACAAACTGAGAAGCTCTCACTGCACAACACTATGTAACACTCAAAGAGCTCAAAGACCACACACCAACAGCCTATGTTGGGGCTGATGGTCTCTCCACTGGGAGAGGGACCCTTGCACGGGGTGGAGCCCATACATAGGTTGAGGTGCAATGGGGTGCACTAGATGGGGTGCAATAGTATGGCCAAAAACGTTGCCATCCGGACTCGTAGCCAGCGGTCCTCAGCGGGCAATCACAAGAGTCCACCATTGAGCTCGAGGCACATGAGCTCTTTCTCTTGTCCGCAACAGACCCTTAGCCCCTCAAATCTCCTCGTACCTGACTTGAGCTTCCCCCCTTGCCCCTAACCAATCCCCCCCACTTTCTGAACCCCTCACCCCCACCCCTTGCTCTTCCACCAACGCCAGTTTTTTACTTGCATTAGATATTATTTTATGGTGTTGTGGAGATATCAGGGTTGCACACAAGGGGTGTGAGGGCAATTTGTTTTGCCCCATACCAAAGCACTCTTGCTCAGTCTGGCAGAGGTTGGAGGGGAAGGTCACTAACAACGACATGAAGTGTTAGGCTCTGTCCCTCGGCCTGGAGCTAGCCTGGGTGTGGCACGTATAAGGCCTGGTGGTCGTGGGGGGCTAACGGCTGGTTGACAACCAGATGGGTTGCATGGCCCGGGTGAATGACGGTGCTTCACTGCTTAGGGGCTTGATTATGTCCATCATCACCAGGTTGGGTATGAGTAAATTGAGATGCTGGGTGCTTTTGTTTTGGATAGGCTTGTGAGTGTGGGGCCCAGGCCATTGCAAGTGCACAAGGGTCCCTGAAAAGGTCATGGCCTTGTTGGGGTTTTGCTGCTGATCTCTTAGGAGCTTGTGCTGCAAGGTGCTGTAGGGCTCCTATACCTTTCCGATGAGCTGCTAGATTAGGAGGACCTGCTCGCCACAATGGTATGGGAGGACTATAATTGCTTTACATGGAAGAGCCTTTAGGGGGCCCCTGCAG
>SZWC01001065.1:82688-116092 GCA_023375785.1 Penium margaritaceum | reverse complement strand
CAAGGGTCCCTGACAAGGTCATGGCCTTGTTGGGGTTTTGCTGCTGATCTCTTAGGAGCTTGTGCTGCAAGGTGCTGTAGGGCTCCTATACCTTTCCGATGAGCTGCTAGATTAGGAGGACCTGCTCGCCACAATGGTATGGGAGGACTTGAATAGCTTTACAAGGAAGAGCCTTTAGGGGGCCCCTACAGTCAGCGTAGGGGGGTTGGGAGCAGCTAATCTAGGCCTTTTTGGTTCTTTCACGCTCATATGGGGCTCCACGCTGTCCGGTGGTGGTGATCTTCCAGCATTGTTGCGCTTGGGTTCTGGAGCCATAACTTTCACCCGCGTTGCATAGTAGTTGTTGGATGCTCCCCCTCCATATTGAGCCGCTGGGGGACCCGTATTTTGTGCACGGTTGGCACATCGTATAGCTGAGGGGGGAGGGGCCGGTGTCATGGGTGGTATGCATAGACCTCTGTCCCATCAATGAGGCTATGGTGGAGTGATGTGTCCGATTGTAGGCGACAGGGTGGGCCTGTTGGAGGAGGCTCAAGAGATGGCTTGCCTGACATTTAGCACATCGGTTGCTGCTCACCCCTTCTCCACCAGGCAACAGTCGTGCACGAAGCAGCCCCGGCGAGGGCCAGTCAGAGCGTGGCAGGGCTGGTGCATACGGGTTTCCTAGCGAGGGTGATGTAGAGGTTTGAGGAGCGCCCACCAGCGGACGGGACCGTGAGGACTTTGGCGGCACTGTGGGAGAGGCATCTTCGGACCTCGTTGCCCATCCCTGAGTGGATTCCTTTAGTTTTGTTTACCAAAGAGGGGGACAATAGCAGTCACAGGTGTGATGGTGGAGGAGGCATTGAGGGGGTCATCTCGCAGGTCAAATGTTGGGCCTCTTGGCCTCACCAATGACATGCTCCAAGATCTCGACTTGGACTCCTCTGTGAACTTGGATTGTCTAGAGGGGTCCATGTACATTCTGCTTAATGGTGACGTTCCGTAGGCAGTGACTTGGTGCTTGGGCCTAAGCAGACTCATCTCCATCCTGAAGGGCGATACAAAGGAGGAGGGGGTGCACCCTATTGTGGTTGAGATGGTTTGGAACCACCTGGTTTGTCGCCTTTTGCTCCACCAAGACAAGGAAAATCTGGTGGCTACCCCTTGGTCCCATCACGTTGGTGTGGAGGTATTTGAGGGGACGTCAATGCTGGTCAGATGGGTACAGGCAATCCTCGCGGCCAAAACGTCATTCCGACTAACGAACGAGTCTAGAGCTGCGTGTACTATGGAATCACCAGTAGCAAATCCAAAAGAAGAACTGTTGTGGAACTTCAACAACTTTTGGCTGTGTGTTTGCTTTTGGGACATGCGATTGTGATCAATGAGCTGGGAGTTCTCCATACATCTTGTCTCACGTCACAGGTAACGGGTATGGATGATTGTGGGGGAGTTTTTCCTGCATTTCTTGACACGGAAACGGACAGCCCAGACACTACCCAATCAGTCGATGTGTCCAAGCCACAAACTTAACGTTGCTGATAGAGTTTTATAGCACGTCATCCTATTAAATCATCTAGCACAGTTGCTTCAGGTACATATACCAGAACAGAGTGTGAGATGGATGCCACCTGGACCATTGAATTTGATACCATCCATCACATGACGATTCTTCATGCTGAATTCACAGTTCTGAGCCACATTGAATCTGTGTGGTTGGTACCGATGGGGTCGCATGTGCGATTGATTGATCTTGAACTTTGGTCAAAGGCATGGGGAGAATAGGGCCCCAAGTGCTCCCGGATCGTCGAGTCTAGTGATTTGGTATTTCTGGAGTCCTTGACATGGAATTACTTCTCTTGCATCCTCTTCCTATGGTATGCACATACTCCTTTTTGTGATAGCTCTCAGTGGATGAGGGCATTAGGTACAAACAACACTCTTGCTTTGGATCTGTCAACCCATCACCTGCCTCCATTTGACCTTGATCCTGACACTGTGGCAGTCAGTCCTGTTACGACATAGGCATCTTTTCTTACATCAGCATCTACATTGCATGTACCTGTAGCATTTGCATCACCTACGCCTCTGCCAAGGCTTGTACCCCCCTTGTACACCCCTTGGTCCCATCACTTGTGCATTCATCTTTCTAATCCTGCAACTATCTCACTAGCTTCTGAACCTACACCTGCACTGGCATAACTACACGTGTTATCCACGCCAGTGTCACCCACCCTTGTTACAATATCTGCTTTGCCTACACCCGAATCGCATCTACGTGCACATGCTTCAACAGTGGTGACTGGGTCACTCCCATTGTCATTGTCAATCTGCTCCTCTATGCACCAGTCTGGTGGTTGGCTTTGGCCATCGCCACCAGTCTTAAATGCCTGGTAATGCAGTGACTCAAACTTTGTTGCATAGCTCTCAGAGTGGACACCTTGGAATAAAAGTCCTTTGGCTTATTGTTCAGGTCACCTCATATGAGATGAATCTTAGATGATTTCCCACCTACCCGATGGGACATGTGCCGTTCACTGACGAGCTCTGTCACACGCAACGTGAATTCCTCCTTGGTTAAGGTGAGACCCTCTCCCGAGGCGTGTGCTGTGGTTGCTCGTGCCCCTGCCTCTCCGTCGCCTGACCCATGCATGTTGAAAGATGCATTGTCTAGAGTGAGCACTTGCATTGGGAGGCTGCCAAACCTGAAGAGCTTGGTGTAATCATAAATGGAAGTGTCTATGAGGTCGTCAACCTCCCACCAGGTCCAAAGGCATTCCAGACCACGTGGGTGCTTTGGAGAAAGGTAAAGCAAGAAAACTCAATGGGTCTCTCTAAGGCTCACTTGACTGCANCACTGACAAGTTCTGTCATACACAATGTGAATTCCTCCTTGGTTAAGGTGAGACCCTCTCGCGAGGCGTGTGCTGTGGTTGCTCGTGCCCCTGCCTCTCCGTCGCCTGACCCATGCATGTTGAAAGATGCATTGTCTAGAGTGAGCACTTGCATTGGGAGGCTGCCAAACCTGAAGAGCTTGGTGTAATCATAAATGGAAGTGTCTATGAGGTCGTCAACCTCCCACCAGGTCCAAAGGCATTCCAGACCACGTGGGTGCTTTGGAGAAAGGTAAAGCAAGAAAACTCAATGGGTCTCTCTAAGGGTCACTTGACTGCAAATGGATTCTCAAAGGTAAATGGTGTTGACTACACTGACAGCTTCTTTCCCATCATTCAGGTGACCATATCACCCAAGGTGTTCGGCCTTGTTTCTCAGCATGACTGGGAGCTCCATCGGATCGGTGTGAACAATGTGTTCCTTCATGGGAAGCTTGAGGACAAAATCTACATTCTCTAACCTCATGGAATTTGTGATAATAGTAATCACATCTAGCATCAGAATCCATGGACCCAGGTAGGACTTCACCCATTAAAGAGGGGTAGAGGATTGAATTGGACTATTTTTTTGTTGTTGTAGTTTTGAGTGTACAAAAAGTTACTTTGTGACAAAATCTGACCATGGTGAAATCATTTAACATCAAAATCAATGTTCTTTTAGATAACTCGAACATGTCTTCCATAAACCTTTGAAATATTCCTCAGATGTGTCACAAACCCCCTTTCATTCTCGTTATGAAGGATTTTTCGGTCCAACTCTGTTACATCATTCCTCATCCTGGTCCTTGCCGCACGGCCATCGGTCATGACTATAACATTTCCACGTGCTTTCCTACCAACATCAGAGTGCTGTTGTGTGATGTCACTATCAGAAAATTTGCATGGTGAAATCCTGACATTGATGTGATCTTCTCTCCTGGTTCATGTCTTTTAATTTGGGCGAATCTGAGACTGAGCATGAGCTTTCTGGTCGCCTCACGCTATGTGAGCAGGCATTTAGAGACAGTATGTTTGTGAAGAGAATAACGGCATTTTGTGTATTTTGTTTTTGTACATAGACACTATCAATTAACTTATAGGGCTAGTCATGAGCTCTCCAATGCACCAAACTGTACGCGATTCGGCCAAGCTTAGCCCAAGTTACGCTTACCGAAGCGCAGGTATCACCCACCACAGAAACGCCTAATGCCTCCATGGTGCGCACACGCCGTGGCGCCTTCCTTCACGTTTGAAGCGCCATTTCCAAGGCGCAGATCCAATTGCAAGTGATTTAGGGGTTCCCTGCATTGTTTTGACGCACCTCCCGCACTTTTGGGTCGAGTTTGGTCATGGGATGTACCGAGGTTTGAAAACTGTCCGCGGACCTGCAGCCAGAATTTTTATGAATTCCCCGAGTAACAAAATGTACTATTGAGTTTCAGATGCCGAGACAGGATTTTGGCTCATTCCCTCAGTAACAACCTGCACTACTGGATCTGGTGGACATTATACACCGGACGCCTCGACAGACTTCCAGAGCAAAATCCCCATATGGACATTTTGTTACTCGTTTCGGTTGAATTTTCACTGGAAGTCGAGTCGCGGCCGGCTCCCAGAGCCGCCGCGCACACCCCAACTTTGGAAGATCATATCGTACTGATCTTAGATTTCGTTATGAATTGATTTTTTTTAACGACAAATTCATGAATTCGGCTACGTGCAGTAATACTTTGAGTTGATTTGATGACGTTGAAACAAGGTCGTGAAGCTACACACACGGTGTGCATGGGTTACGAAGTGCATTGAACACCTAAACTTTATGTTGTAACTTAAAGATTCATAAGAAGGTTGAAAAAAATAGATATAGAAAGTCAAAACAATGTATAAGGAGGTTACTACGTGCATGCATGCAACATGTAATGAGAATGACTCACTTTGCATGGTTTCGAAGCTTCGGATTTATACTGTTTTCCATACAAAGCAAAATTCATACAATATTCTATTATGAGTAATGTGAAACTACTGATTTCACTGTCCATTTTAAATTATTGGTCGATATTGGCTAGTTTTACTGTTGTACATATGTGATTGATGAATTCAGTTCGGATTTGTTTTCTTTCTTATTTCTTAGTTCTCATGCGTGGGTGTCTTTCCTTTTTGTGGACTTGCTCGAGTTACCTAGACAAAATGTGTTGGAATCTCGTTTTGCGTCCACGGACAACATTGATTTCAGCCTGCCACGGGATGCCTTCATCGAATGCGAGCACTGTTCGAGGTCGCGTTTAATGACTCAATCCAACGTCGCGTTGGATTGAGATATGTTTGAGATCTATATTTTTCGCAATCGATGGTCCTTTTCTCTCCACATCAAGAAAAATCAAGAGAAACCTCCACGTGTAGAGGTTTTAGCGCTCGACCGGGTCATCGTGGAGGGACTGGAGGTCCGAAGAGAGTGGTGTTTACGACCTCCCTCGCACTTCTTTGCACATCCACCAAGTGGGATGCACATTGCATGTTGTGTTCTATGTCCTATTCATCTGTTGGTTGTGTTTTGATATACTTGTAAGTACCTAGTCCACTGGAGGGGTGAGTCTCGCATTTCTGGTCGAGCTCCCAAAGGTGGACGATGTGGTACAGTCGGAAGAGAGAAATAGATTTAGAAAAGTGGATGTCGAACGGATTACAATAGGGTATCCTTTGTAACCCAATAATTGTGTCAAATGTGTTTTACTGTTCTCAATGAGAGGACATCTCATGCAAGTGTTAATCAAGGTACTCAAAACGTTTCATGCTAATCGGCAACTGTTCCAAGATTTTGACCCGTGATACATGCCAACATACGTGGCTCACGCCACGTATGTTGGCACCTACCACGCCATTGGGGGGAATTGCAGAGTGGAGAAGAAGATGCAAGGGGACGTAGGGGGGACATCGACAGATGTGATACTGTTGACATGGTGTGCCCTTTGCCATGAGTGTCGTTGATCGCACTCCCTAGTTTGTCCATGGTGTTTGACTACTCCTCCGCTGAGGAGTAGTCAAACACCTGATCTGATTGTAGATTTGGACTCTTTTGAAATTTCCATGCAAGACCGAGCTCTGAATTGCTTAACTTGAGTGAGTATTCAGAGAGTTAGCCTTGCCCAAAGTTTGGGTGTTCGGCTGGTGGAATCTGGTACCCGCCATGGGTGGCGGGATAATCCACCGCCAATGATCCACTTTGTCCCCAACAAGCTCCAAACGCACCAGGGGCATTAAAAAACTAACTAGAAGGATCTCCTTGACCAGGATGAAACTCTCCTTGACTTCTGGGCGAGGAAAGGCGCTCGGACGGGTCATCGTCGAAGCGCCTCGAATTGTCTAGCGTGCAAGGCAAGGTGGGCAGCTCCACCAAGGGTTACTTCGGTGGCCGTAGCAGAGGCTCTACTGCTCCAATTTGGGCGTGCTTGGATGCGTTGGAAATCTTAGATCACATCATATAAGGATATGATGTAATCTCAATATGATAACTAACAATGACATGTTTCAATTCAGTTCTACTGAATGTGACATGTTCTGCCTACTCACATCCATGATCCTTGTGCTCCACACTCCTCACCGAAGGTGTCCATTGGCTGCCCCAAACATTGGTAGCGTGCATGAGTGAGAGCTAGGCATCTTTGAGGATGCCTCCACACCCACTAGTGCCAACAAAGGGTTATGGGCCCACGTACCTAGAAGGACCCTAGCAATACAACTTTCACGCTGCCGCCGCACGCCATGGCAACGACCGAGCAAGAGAGCATTGACGCCGTCTCGAAGTTTGAGGAGAACGACTTCCCTTTATGGAGGTGGCAGTTTGAGGTCTACCTCAATGAAAAAGGCTTGCTTGAGTTGGTCAACGGTAAAGAGACCGCCCCTCCGGATACCGCGACACTAGAGGAAGTGGACAAGTATAAGAAGCACAACAAGAAGGCTCTTGCTTTGTTGGTGTTAGCGCTAGCTCCAGCACAGTGTGCACTCATTCAAGGATGCACGGAGGCCGTGGAGGCCTGGAAGAAGCTCTACGCCATCTAGCAGTCCACCAACCTTGGTAACCAGCTCTTTGTCTTCCGAGTCAACAAAGGCGACGACATCATGGAGATCCTTCAGCAGACTGAGTCCCTTCCTACCGAGTACATAGCCACCGGATCGAAGGTTGACCCTTAGCTGCAAGCCATGATCCTCCTTCTAGCCTTGCCGGACAGTTGGAGTCCCATGATCACCATCGTAGGCGTCTGGTCCACCGATGAGCTAAAGTACCCCAACGTGGCCAATGGCAAAACGGAGTTGGCTGCTGGTAAAGGCAACGTTCACATCGAGATGGATGTGGACGGGGAGGCTGTCACGCGCACAAATCATGAAGTGCTCCACATCCCCAACTTTGGGGCAGATCTGCTATCAGTGAGCCGCTCAAGGGGCTCAAGGTGCTATTCAACAAGAAGGAAACCATCATCGGCAAGGAGGGGAATGGCAAGGTGATTGCACATTAAAAGCGAGAGGCTGACTTGTACCTGCTCCGTGAAAAGATCTTTGGCAGCCAGGCGGGGCCCGACGTTGCCCACCTTGTGAAGAAGGACGATGGAGACCTGGACCTGTGGCACCGCCGCCCGTGTCACATCGCTCCCTCAACTGTGAGGGACATGGCAAAGAAGGAAGTGGTGCGAGGTCTTGAGGTCAACGGCCTTGACGCAGCCAAGAATGCTGTGTGCGAGCGGTGCATGGTTGGCAGGGCGACACGGTAGCCGCTTGATGGCAAAGGGACGCATGCATCGGCGAAGTTGGAGGTGGTTCACACTGACGTGTGTGGGCCATTCGAGAGTTCCATCGGGGATGCTTGCTATTTTGTGACCTTCATTGAAGATTACAACCGCAAGCTTACCTCTACATCATCAAGAGGAAGAGTGAATTCCTGCCGTCTAAGCAATAGTTTGTGGCGGCAGTGGAGTGGCAAACAGGGTTGAAGGTGAAGGCGTTCCGGAGCGACAACGGCGGTGAGTATGAGGGCTGCTCGGCATGGATGAAGAGCAAGGGGATCGCGTGGTAGAAAACTACTCCACATTCTCTGTAGCAGAACGGTGTCAACAAGAGTGCAAACCACACCATCCTCAACATGGTCCGGTCCATGTTGAGCGATGCCGGCCACGCGCAGCTGTACTGGGGCGAGGCGGCACGGACAGTGGCGTACATCATGAACCTGACGCTGACAAAGCCGCTAAAGGACGTGGAGTCCAAGGTGTGGAAGACGCCATAAGAAGTGTGGAGCGGGAGGAAGCCAACTGTGGCTCATCTCCGTACGTTTGGCTATGTTGCACATGTTGTTGTCCAAGAACGGGAGGGTCGGGGAAAGCTGTATCCACGGAATCGCTAGTGCATCTTCGTCGGGTACGAGAGCGGGAGCAAGGTGTACTGACTCTTTGACCGGCGGAGGCAGCAGATCGTGAAGAGTCACAATGTCACGTTCGACGAGGACAGCCGTTGGATGGAGAAGGACGCGGGCCTCTCCAAGCAAGGAGAGTGGTTGCCACTCATCGCAGGGGAGACAACGGAGGACGCAAAAGAGGGTGACGTCTGAGTGGCTCCAACTGGCAGGAACAATCCGGGGAATGGGGGAGCGGCTGATTTGCATTCAGCCGAGTCGTACAATGAGTCCGAAGCACCGGGAACAGTGGAGCTGAATGAGGAGGCGGGGAGTGAGCCCGCATCTCCACGGTCCCCGAGAGAGGGGGAGCAAGCCAACGGTGCGAGTGGCGCCGTGAGAGGGCAACAACACCACCAGCAGTAGCGGTAGCAGCAGTACCAGCCTTAAAAGTAGCAGCCCTGAAGAAGCAGTCGTGCAAGGAGGACGGCAAAACGGTACGATGCCGCGGAGGGCATCTAGACTGGGCTTGCTTGAGCGTTCTTTGCACAAGAGGAGCCCGAGACCATCAAGGAGGCATTGCAATGGAAGGATGGGGCTGAGTGGGAGGGAGCTATGAAATCTGAGCTCACCTCCCATGAAGAGAATGGCACTTAGCAGCTGATTGACAGACCAGAGGGCACAAAAATCATCGACTCCAAGTGGATCTTTAAGACGAAGCTCACCAAGGAGGGGAAGCTGGAGTGGTACAAGGCGCGGCTGGTGTCGAAGGGGTACACCCAGTGGAAGGGTGAATACTACAAAGAAACATTCACACCGATGGCAAAGTTCGCCTCCATCCGCTCCATCCTCTCAGTGGCGACGGCGCGCGATTGTGAAGACCACCAAATGGATGTGAAAACCGTATTCCTCAACAGCGACCTGGACAAGAAGGTCCTCATGGAGGTGCCAGAGGGAGTGGATGCACCGCCAGGGAAGGTGTGCCGGCTTCGCAAGGCGCTATACGGGCTGAAGCAACCTCCACTCATGTGTACCTGAAAATGGATGGCTTTGTGATCGAGCTTGGCTTTAAGCGCTGCGAAGCGGATCAGAGCATGTATGTGCGGGAACAGTCGGGGTTGTACCAGATCGTGGTTCTTTACGTGGATGACCTCATCCTTGTGTCATCAGACAGGGAGGAGTTGGTGAACCTGAAGCGGCAGATGGACGGTCGGTTCAAAATGACCGACATGGGCGAGCTTGAATACTACCTCGGCGTCGCCATCAAGAGGGACCGCAAGGCACGCACACTGGAGATGGGACAGGCAAAGTACGTGCAAGAGGTGATCCTCCCCTACAACATGGAGGAGTGCAACCCCATCGGCACACCCATGACCACCACATGTAAGTTGAGCTCGAGCATGGGCCCGAGCACGGATGAGGAGAAGGAGAAGATGGCAGGTGTGCCATGCCAGTCCGCGGTGGGGAGCATCATGTATGCCATGGTGGCAACGCGACCTGGCCTTCACGGAGGGCCAAGTGAGCCGCAACGTTGCAGATCCCGGGCCGCTACATTGGCAAGCAGTGAAGCGGATCCTCCGTTATCTCGATGCGACAAAACAGTCGCGACTCGTGTTTGGAGGGGGAGCGCGTGAAGACTCTCTCGAGTTGGTCGGCTACTCCGATGTCGACTGGGCTGGTGATGTGGATGATAGGAAATCAACGTCGGGGTACGTGTTTGTGCTTAGTGGTGTAGAAATTTCATGGGCAAGGAGGAAGCAGGACTGTGTGACACTGTCCAGCACCGAAGCGGAGTACATCGTGCTTGCGGAAGCCGCAAAGGAGGCAGTGTGGCTGCAGCGGCTGCTAAAGGAGATCGGGGTGCCACAAAGGAAGCCGTCAATACTCCATGTGGACAACACGAGTGCCATCAGCCTCACCGAGAACCTTGTGTTGCACAGAAGGACCAAGCACATTGAGATCCGGTATCACTACACGCGAGACATGGTGACAAAGCGCATGCTCGCCAATGTCATGAGCAAGGCACAACCCAAGGACAGGCATGACAAGAGCTGCATGGAGCTCGGTCTATGATGTGAGGTTTGAAATGCTATAGGTTCCAAGGACAGGGCATCAAGGATGCGGTGCAAGGGGGAGATTGTTAACATGGTGTGCCCCTTGCCATGAGTGCCGTTGATCGTACTCCATAGTTTGACCACTGAGGAATAGTTGAAGTCATGATCTGACTTTAGATTTGGGTTCCTTGGATATTTCCATGCAAGATAGAGCTTTCAATTGCTTGATATGAGTGAGTATTCACAAAGCTGGCCTAGCCTGAAGTTCAGGTGTTGGGCGGGTGGAATCTGGTACCCTCCATGGGTGGTGGGATGATCCACCACCAGTGATCCGAGTTCATCCCGAACAAGCTCCAAGTGCACCAGGGGCATAAAAAATGTAACTAGAAGGAACTTCTTGACCAGGATGAAACTCTCCTTGACTTCTGGGCAAGGAAAGACGCTCCGACGGATCATCGACGAAGCACCTCCTGTTGCCTAGCGTGCGAGGCAAGATGGACGGCTCCACCAAGGGTTGCTTTGACGGCTGTAGCAGGGGGTCTACTGCTCCGATTTGGGCGAGCTTGGATGCATTGGAAATCTTATATCACAGGCTATAAGGGTCTGATGTAATCTAACTATGATAAGAAACAAAAACATGTTTTGATTCAGTCCTACTGAATGCGATGTGTTCAACCCACTCACATCCGTGATCCTTGTGCTCCACACTCTTCACCAAAGGTGTCCATTGGCTGCCCCAAACATTGGTAGCGTTCATCAATGAGAGCTAGGAATCCTTGAGGGTGTCTCCACAGCCACTAGTGCCAAAACATACTGCTATTGTGCCTCAGTCCGGGGGCTCGTCGTATTGAGTCCCGACTTCGCGATTCGAACCAAGCTTTGGACCATGGAAAATGGTTACCAGTATGGCCTGCAAAGAAATCGAGAATACCATATGACAAAACTCATTCGTTATTGACAACGGTAAAAGAAAGGAAGTGAAGTGTGAACCTCAGTTACACATTGAAAATTGTTCAAGACCACGAAATCTAAGATCAGTATGGCATCTCCCTTGTTACTTATCCAATTCTGGTGAAACAACTTCCACCGGATTCAACGACTCGTCAAATGTTAGGGACAATTCTCCATTTGAGGATCCAAGAAATTCTTGAGCTGCTAGATCCAACTGCGAGGAGTTTCTTCTCTCTGGTGGCTTGTTGGCGTCTCCCGACGTCGCACTTGGGCATGCGGAGGGGCAATTTTTCAGCCTTCTCCCCCTTACACCTTCCATGCCCACTGCTTCTTCTTGCTCTCACTCATCTTCTGTTACATCCTCCAGCCCATCATAGCTGGTCATCCCAAGTCCGGCCATGTTCATCACGTGCCGGTCTCTGGATTGCGCTTCGGTCAAGCAATCCGCAAGCATGTTGTGCGTGCTGCAGTGTTATAGTACCACCAGCCCCTTTTCAACCATGTCTTGTGCATAGTGATAATGCACGTCAATGTGCTTCATCTTCTTGACAAAGGAATACACATGGAGGTGCCGGAGGGGGTGGAGGCACCTGCCCCTTTTCGACCATGTCTTGTGCATAGTGTTAATGCACGTCAATGTGCTTCATCCTTGACAGCTTGAGATTGGTGCATTGACGTGCACAAAAGCCCACCAATCTGCGGTGGGCACCTCAATGCACGTCAATCTTCTCAAGCTGTCTATCTGTTTGTTCAAGCATCGGGACGATTGTTTTAGCCCGTACAAGGACTTCCACAGCTTTCACAACTTGCCCTCCGGTGCCTCCACCCCCTCCGGCACCTCCATGTATATTCCTTTGTCGATGATGACGTTGAGAGGCCGTCTTTACGTCCATCTGGTGGATCTCCATATCCTCCACGGTTGCCACCAGAAGGATCGCTTGGATGCTTGTGAACTTGGCAACAGGGGCAAACGTCTTGTCGTAGTCCTCGTCCTTTTCTTATGCATGCCCCTTTGCTACAAGCCGCTCCTTGTACTCGTCCACCACACCTTTTGTGAACTTGGTCTTGAAGACCCGCTTGGAGCCAATGACCTTGGTGTCTTTCGACTTGTCAACCAGTTCCCACGTGTTGTTTTCAGCAATGGACGCCAACTCCGACTTGATGGCGATGTCCCACTGTTATCCCTCGGGCTGCACAAGGGCCTCATGCATAGTCGACGGCTCTATTGATGCAGCCAGCATGCACAGCGTCATGCCAGTCCATCGACCGGTGCCTGTGTCAAAGCGTTTCCCCGCTCTGCGCTACCTCCCACTGGGGCTCGGTTGCTTTGCTGGCGTCTTGTCGCTCTGTTGCGATCCTTCCGGCTCCACTCGCTTTGGTAAAACATCGACTAGACGGCTCCCCGAGGGTCTCTCCCGCTCCAACAAAACATCGACTAGACAGACGGCGCATCCAGAGGACTTTTCTTTTATGCCCAACGCGATCTCCGGTGGGAGTGTGTGCTTCAGTACTCAAAGTGCCTCCTCCGATGGATCTTTCCGCCAGATCTCCAGCCCAGTTGCGTCGTCGTCAGAGTCCTCTGCATCAGCTGCTACATCGCCGCCCTCCGACGTTGCATCCTCCACCTCCGCGTCCACCGGCTCTTTCTTGTAGTTAAGGAGCCGGAACCACTCCCCCTGCTTTGGACTGTTCCTAATGCTCATGTCGTTGTTGCTACTACTAAAGCTCTGTTGCTCGTTAAACTCGACGTCACGGCTACGGATGATCTCTTCTTTCCTTGGGTCCCAGAGCTTATACACATTTTGCATGCTCTCGTAGCTGAGGAACAAGTACGACTTTACCTGGGGTTTCTATCTTGATGACGTGTCGCTTCGTATCCTGTACCGTCGCGTACGCCTTGCACACGAACACCTTCAGGTGCACCACGTTTGGCTTGCGCCCACTCCAAACATCCTGTGGCGTCTTCCACCCACCCCTACCCTTCAGCACCGTAATTGGGGTAAGGTTGATAGTGTAGCTCACTCTACGCATAGCCTCCACCCAAAACCCTCCTTGCAACCCGGCATCCACAAGCATGGTCCGCACCATGTTTAGCAGCGTCTGGTTTTCCCGCTCTGCCACTCCATTCAATTGCGACGAGTACGGCGAAGTGGGTTCCATCTTGATGCCCTGCTGCTTCATCCACCCACTATAGCCCACATACTCTCCACCATTGTCGCTGAGTAGCGCTCTAACCTTCCGGCCAGTCTACCTCTCCACCGCTGCGACGTACTCCTTGCACCGGTCTAGGACCTCGCCTTTTGACTTCATAAAGTACACAAAGATCTTCTTGCTCTATTCATCAATGAAGGTGACAAAGTATCTCAAGTCGCAATTTGACAGCGTTTTGAATGGTCCGCACACATCGATGTGCACGACCTCCACCAGGTCTTTTGCATGTGTCATGTTCTCGTTGAACAGCTTGCGCCGCGACACGCCTTGCCCAAAATGCAAGGTTTGCACCTTTTGTACGTTGTTGCATCTGTTGCCACATCTGCGGCACCGTCAAGGACGAGGCCGTGCACCATGTCATGCTTTGCCATCTTCTTAATGGTTGCAGGAGACGAATGCCCCAACTCTCAATGCCAGAGCTCTATATCAACGCTTCCTCCCTTGGCCATGTTGACGACGTGCTCATGCGAGTCTGCTACATCTCATGCAATGGGGATCACCTTGGTCTCCACGATGTAGAGACTGCCCTCGCCCTTCACCTCTAGCACGACCTCGCCGCCGCTGTCGTTGTGCACCACTGAATCCTTCTTGCGGAAGAGCACCTTATACCCCTTCTCCTTCAAGCGATTGACAATCAAGATGTCAGCCAGGCCGGGGACGTGCTACGGATTTTGTATATCTCCTTCTTATCATCCACCATGACTTCCACCTCCACGTCGCCTTGGCCGGCCGCCGGCTCAACTTTGTCGTTTGCGACCACCATTTACTTGGAGGACTTCTCGTAGGTGACAAACCCCACCTTGTCAACCTAGGTGTGCTCCTCGGCCCCGGAATCTAGGCACCACATGTTGGCCTTCTTGAGGAATTCGTTCTTGTTGCCGTTGAGGAGCGATCTTCCCTTGGTGTTTTTGCCGCCGGCCTTTGCCTCCTCCGGGCACTCACGGGCCCAATGGCCCTCTCTTCCGCACTTGCGACACGTACCTTTCTTGGCGCCCTTCTTGCCGCCGCCCTTGTTGCTGCTTCCTTTGCCCCCGCTTCTGCCACCACGTATTTTGGTGACAAGGGCCGATGAGGACGAAGAGGACTCCCCGTAGCTCCTGCGCTGCGCCTCATTACCGATTTACTCTGCGACCACGCCATCGACAGGCTTGTCCCCTGCCATCCTCCAAGGAATTGATCAGTGGTTCTCAACTGTCAGGTACGGCCATGAGGAGGGCCATCGCCTGCAGCTACATGTCGAACTTCCACCACATGTCATTGCATTGTGAGACGAGCGGCTCAATCTGCTACATGGCATAAATGACATCTCCCTCCTCGATTCTCACCGTGAGGAGCCCCTTCATCACAAAGATTTCGTTCGCGAGTGACTTGGATTGGTGGATGGTGCAGATTTTTTGCCAAGCTTCGGCTGCTAGCTTGCAGCCTTGGAAGTAGCCCCACTGCGACTCGGCTTTCCTGGACACCAGAAGCATGAGCACCTCCGTGTTCTTCTTTTTGAAAGCCTACTCCTCCGCATCTGTAGCAGTCACCTCTGAGAGCACCTCCTTTCCTAATATGACGTCCAGCAACCCCTCATGTGCGAGGTGCAGCTCGAAATGCCACCTCGAAAGCCCAAAGCCTGGGCCGCCCGCATACTTATGAATGTGTTACGTCTCCTTTTGTGCCATTTGCGCCGCTGCTACTCCGATACATTCTCAGAACTTCACAGCAACGACCAAGATGACAATTCTGTGCGCTACGGAAGACGTGAACGTTGGAGACGATCAGACCTGTGGGTACATAACCCTTTGTCGGGATTCGCACGGTATGGTCATGACGTTGATGTGATCTTCTCTAGTGGTTCACGTCTCTTGTTTTAGGCGAATCGGAGACTGAGCATGACCTTTCTGGTCGCCTCACACTATGTGAGCAGGAATTTAGAGATATTCAGCTTGTGAAGGAAATAACAGAATTGCTCCTTTATAGGGCTAGTCATGAGCTATCCAACGCACCAAACGGTGCGCAATTTGGCTGAGCGTAGCCCAAGTTACGCTTGCCGAAGCGCAAGTCTCATCCACAACAGAAACGCATAACGCCTCCATGGTGCGCACACTTTGTGGCGCCTTCCTTCATGTGCGAAGAGCCTTTTCCAAGGCGCAGATCCCATTGCACATGATTTAGGGGTCCCCTGCACTGTTTTGCCGCACCTCCCCCACTTTTGGGTTGAGTTTGGTGATGGGGTGTAACGAAATGTACTACTGAGCTTTGGACGTTGAGCCACGATTTCGGCGAAGTCACTCACTAACAACCTGCACATCTGGATCCAGTAGATGTTATCCACTGGATACCTTGGCAGTGTTCCGGAGCAAAGTCCCCGGATGGACATTTTGTTATTCGTTCCGGTCGATTTTTCACCGGAAATCGAGTTACGGCCTGCTGCCAGATCCGACGCGCACACCCCATCTTTGGAAGCTCATATCTCCCTCATTACTTGTCCGTTTCTGGTGAAACAACTTCCAACGGATTCAGTGACTCGTAAAGTTTTAGGGGCAATACTCCACTTTAGGATCTGAGTAATTCTGGAGCCGCTAGATCCAACTACAAGGATCTTCCTCTCTCTAGCGGCTTGTCGGCGCCTCCTGGTGCCGCACTTGGGCATGCGAAAGGGCAATTTTTCAATTGCAATAGTCAATGTTGAGAAAAGGACCCAATACAGTGTCGGATTCCATGCAGCTAGACTGCCTTTGACGCACTTTGTTGGCATGTGTTACCAAGCAAATGAAAGAGAGTTGTCAACATTGCGTACGACAGTTGCTACGAGAACTTTGTTGTAGGTCAGCGATTCCATGCATGTGCATGTGACGTCAATGTCAAGTACAGTTATGCACAGAAAAACTGTTATTTCCATGGACTCAACCTTGCACTTTTCCTGGCTTGGGGACGTGAGGGGTCTGTTACTGTCAACATTCTATAATGGATTGGCAAATTGTGAATCCATGCCTGCACCCTCTGCTACCTCTCTCCCTTGATGAGCATGGATCACATCATTCACCTGCAAGCAAATGAGTACGCTGGGTACATATGGATTACAATGGATATTACCGCACGCTTGACTTTACAGGCTATGCATGTTAATCACAAACATGGAGGCCAATGCAAGCATACCAGAACAACCATGAGAGCACTCCTTTAATTATTCCCTAGCATACTCCCGGATATTCCATCTTGTGGGATAGCTGGGCTCAGCACAACCAGCTTAAGCACTGCTGTAACGACAAGAGAATGCCCTTTTTCCCCGGCTGAGAAAACGCTCCTCTAATGCATTTCAACCATCCGCTACTCAGATGTTTCCGCCCATCCCTTGTCTCACTCCCTGGTTATTGTATACTTTAAGCACGTTATGAAAAATTCTACAATGGGCTTTGAATGCCTTTTTCTTGCATGTACACATTTCTTCAACGTGTTGTGTCTGCCATCCTGTCCTACTCGTATGCTTGAAGAAGCATCCTAATACTTTCTTCCTAACTGTTTTAGGCTCATCCAAGGCTAGCCAAATGTATTTGAGAAGAAAACAATGCTGAGGGAGAAAAAGAACACATGGTTTTTTGGAGCATAGAGGAGTGTTTTGAGACCTTTAGGAGATGCGGTCAAGAACCACATGATGTTTAAGTGCGTGCGTAGTGAACCCACTCGGATTGACGCCAAGTGTGGAACATAAAGGTCCATATTCACAGAGATAACTGCAACGTTGTAACCCAGTACATCAAGGATCACAAGTATGATCTCGGTGAGCAGAAGGATCCCATGGGTCTGGAACCACATGCAAAAGTTAGTGTTGAAGGCATCCCCTATCAACGCAAAGGCTTCTTTCAAGTGGTGGAGGCTCAGACAAGCAAGAAGGTACCCTATCCTATGTTGCACCATATACACAAGAAGGCCCAAAAGGCTCCATGGGCACCAAGGAGCTTTCATGGAGCCTTTTCCAGTGTATGTCACAGCGGTGTAAACCACTGTGATGATGTTTGTTGCATGCTTGATAACAACTACCACTTTCCTTGTTTTTCAAATTCATCATTATGTGCCAGTGCAACTAAAGAAAAATGACCCAATCAATCTGGCCTACATGGAGGGGGCCAAGGAAAAGCAATTTCAATGGTGATTTCTTGTGACACGAACGTTTCAAGCAGTGTGGGTGCATGTCCGGACACTTTTCCACAATGGATGCCACTTTTATGAAGTATGGGTACGAGAAGGTGGTCCTCATTCTCCAATTCGGGACACAAACAATCATTTTTCGTAATGGCATATGAAGTGGCTCTGTAGGAGGAGAAGGAGAGGAGGATATCGCCCAGGAAAAATCTTACAAAGGCCTACCCAATTGCAACCAAAGAAGGAGACCATCACAGTGTTGTGATTTGTGACATTCCTATCGACCTGTACAGTTTACTGTGACCACTCGGTCGTGTCCATGCCCGTGCAGATCCCTGATGCGGACCCAGGTGGCGCCGATGAGTTTTCTCGTGATGGACCACCTACTCGGAGCTCACCGACGACAGCCCCAAAGTCTTGGATGCTGTCTGGGACCTTCGACATTTTTTGGTAGCCTTTAAGATTTCCTCCATGGACTGGTTGTGGGCCCGATTTGCATGTTTTACATTGTGTGTCCATTGGTTGATGCCGGTTGCACGCATGTGACCTTTCATAGCGTCCAACTCAAGATCCTGCTTGTTTAGGTTTAGATGGCGTAGCGTTCTGACTTGTCTGCGAAGAGTTACGGCCAAAACAGGGCCGGTTTTAGGATAGACCTTGCACTATCACGCGTGACGCCCACCGTGCGCCGCGACAGGTATTTATGCTGTGGATGTGTCATTTGTTACCTCTCTCTAAAAATGCTATTGAAGCATGCTGACACTTTGACGTGTGTCTCCTAGCCAGACTCTTGCCGTTGTGTGTACGACTTGTGACTGCCGTCATTGTCTGACCAGGCACTGACGCCTAGTCAGCTGCTGTATTGCTAGGAAGCTTCCACGCATCTTCTCATGGTGTCAGAGCGGTGAGACAGTCTTCGCCAAACTACGCAGCAGAGACGCAGCAGAATAGTAGTAGTGAGCGTCACCGTTGCAGCTGATTCATTGGGACCTGTTGACGTCACCCGACCACTGTCAACGCCATCTGCCTTCAGCACGTGAGAGTGAAGTAGTTGCAGCCGCTAGAAGTAGCAGCTACTAGCAGTAGCAACAGCAGGTGGCAGCCGCAAGCAACTACTGGCATTGGCGCCAGCAGCAGTAGCAGCTAGCATTAGTATTAGCCGTTACAGCACAACAGAGTAGCAGCGTAGCAGCAGCCCGTAGCAGTAGTAGCGTGTAACATCAGTAGCACACAACAACGCTACAACAGAGTAGCAGCGCACATTTGCTGCCATAACTTCGCAAGTAGCTATGTGGCTGCTGCTACGGTCCTACACGTTATGGATTGCACTCAGATGCTGAAAGCGGCCAGGGCGATGCGCGGACTCCTTTACGCCATGCCGCGTGAGATAATCATGGACTTTCACCCTTTCCTTGAGGAGGCCGGCACAAGCGCGGGTGCTGATCCACGTTGGGGCTAGGACCTTGAATTGTTCCTGCTTGATGTAGATATGCACACTTCCCGCACGTCTCACATTCGCCCCTTTCACTCCCTTCCCCAGGGACCTACCGAGCCTGCAACGGATAATTGGTGGCGGGCAATGCGCATCTACACGCACCTTGGGACCTCAAGAGGTACACAGTTGTGGGCGCTTTGCACGCTCATGATCAGATTTTGTCTTGAGCATGTAGACATGTTCTTGGGGTACAGCGACGTTGTGCTCAAGCCCTTCTCCACCTCCCTTCAGCTCCTTCCTTGGGTACATCAGCTTTTCCTATAGGTGACTTCCACTCGTGAGGCAACCGTGGCCCATCAGGAGATTCCTCTTGCTACAGCGGTCATTGCGTCGCCACCGATGCCCCTCTTGTAGTCCACTCCTCCATCTTCTGGCACATCCTCCTATTCCCCTTCCACCCCGATTACCCCAACTCAGATGCAAGGTGTGGTAGCAGTGGCACAGGGGAAGAAGGGGGAAAAGGAGGCGCGATTTGGGCCAACATCAGTCACAGTAGCAGCAGTCACCGGGCAATAGCAGTGGACGTACTGTTCACTACTACAACTATGGAGGCACTCGTTGCTACACCGAGTGCTAGCAGCCGCTTGACTCGCGGTCTTCACGCTGCACAGGCACAGCGGCCTGCGTCAAGCAGAACAGCCTCTGGTCACGTGACGACCATGACCACAGCAGATCTTGTATCAGTTCCCACAAAAGTTCTTGCAGTAGTTCCTGCTTCCCCACCTGCGAGCAGTGGCACCCTGGACCCACGTGACTACACCATCGCCAAGCTCCGTCACCTTCTGGCGCTTTGTTTTCAGGGAGGTACGAGTGTTTCGTCACAACCGGGTGGTTCATGTACTGTTTGTTTGTCTGTTCTTGTAGCTCGTGATGACTTGTGTGGGGGGGGGCACAACTGGCATGTGATGATGATGGGCCTGACAGTACCGATTGGATTCATGAGTCTCACCTTTGTGCTCTTTGTTGCACCTCCTCACATGTTTCTTAGCGCCCGTCTGAGGCAGAGTGTACCATTTCCCGTTGCACAATGACGTCATCCGGTCATGATCCTGATGGCACTTGGATCATCGATTCTGACGGCACTCACCACATGACCTTCGTCCAAGTGACTTTGTTGTTCTCGGTCCTCTCGCGTCTGTTCGTTGCGTTCGCACAGGCTTTGGTCAGTCACTGCCGGTCCAGGGTGTTGGGGTTGTGTGTTTCAATGGTCCGTCTGACCCCTTATATCTTTCCGAGGTGCTTTTATGCCTGACCTTAAGCTCATGCTCAATGATGGGACTCTCTGTGGAGCACACTGCAGACTCCGCGACTGTGACCTCTATTGATACTAATACCATTGTTCTCCGTGCCTCCATTGTGGCTGATTTGTATCGTGTTCCTCGGATATCTCCGTCTCCTTTCTCTCCTTCCCCTCCTGCTCGTGTGTTTGTCACTGGTGTTCTTTGTGCTGAGCACCAGCGATTGTTGCATCATCGCATGTGTCGCGTGGGCTCAGACATTGTGCCAAAGCTCATCCGGACACAGCTCAAACTCGGTCTTGACGCGGCCTCTTTCGAGAATCCGCCCAAGACCGATTTTTTGTTCTGCGCTCAGGGCAAGATGCATTGCTGCACCTACCCTAACTCCCGTTCTCGAGCTCTTCGCCCTCTCGAGTTGGTCCATTCGGACCTTCTCGGTCCTCTCCCTGTCAAGTCTCTGTCCGATCGAGGCCGATACGTCCTGACCCTGACTGATGACTTTTCCCAGATGCGATGCGGTTATAGCCTGTGCAAGAAGACCGACGCCGCTCTTGCGGTTCGCCTCTGGCTAGTGATGCCTGAGCGTAAGTCCCGCCACACGCTGCATGCATTCCACTTGGATCGCGGCGCTGAGTTTCTTGGTGAGATGAACATTTTCTTTGCCGAGCACGGGGTTTTTAACCAGGTTTCCGTTCCTGCTACTCCTCAGCAGAACGGTGTCTCTGAGCGTTGGAACCGCACCATGGAGGATGCGATTCGTGTAATGTGATCTGAGTGTGGTCTCCCAGAATCCTTCATATATAAAGGATTCGCCTACATGAGGTGGGTCTGGAACAGCCTCTGGCACGGTCCCTTTCCGGACCATGTTACACCGTACGAGCTCCAACTTGGCCACCGTGCTGATCTGCGCCTTGCTTATTTCCGGGGATCCGTGGCTTCTGTGTGGGTCTCCGAGGACCAACAGGGGTCAAAGGTCTCCCCGCAAAGTTTCTTGTGGGCCTTCGTAGGCATCTCCCCGCGGTCAAAGGCCTAGCGTTTTGGAGACCCCGCCAGTCATCGCATCGTTGAGTCCCGCAACACGCTCTTCTTTGAGTCTCTCACCTACCGTTACCTGACCTCTATCATGTCAATATCCTTCACGCACGTTCCTACATGTGAGACTAATCGACGAATGGGGGAGTCTAGGGCTATGAGCAACCCTCGTCCGGCTGATGTGGCCATTCGATCCCCCTCCACTTCCTGTTCTCCGTCTCTTGATGACCCAGCGACCATAGCTGTCGACCCAGAGACCTCTCCAGCCCAGCCTTTCTCTACCTCTGTTCCCTCACACCCCACAGCCACCCATGATTCTGGACCCATGTCCACCAGTACTCCTGTCTCTGTGCGTGATCCTGCATCTGCCCTTGCTACTACACCCAGCCTTGTGTCTCCCATCATTTCACCAGCATCTCCTCACACTACATCTCCTGCCCCCTTTTCCCAGACCTCACCTGATGTGGTCGCGCCTGTCTCTGAGCCTACGATGAGCTCCTTGAGCCCAGTTTACTCACGTGAGTCCGGTGGTCGTCTTCGACCACTGGTCTCCAGAGCCCAGTGAGTGTCCGGTTCCGCATCTAGGCGCTCCACTCGCAACGTTGCGAGTGGTGATCTTGGCACAAAGGCTCTAGGCCTGAGTGTCTGCACAGATCACACACAGGTACATCCAGCGTATCGTGTACGGCGCAATCTGGTCACTCACGAGTTCCACACCGCTTGTGATGCAGCAGCTGACCTTGTGGTCGTCCGACCCAACTCTGAGGCGTGCGGACTCGCCACTCAGAGCTCTCCCTCGATGGCGCCCGATCCGGGCACATTGAGGGAAGCTCTCTCATCAGAGGATGTAGACGCCTGGTGTGTTGCCTGCAAGGATGAGTTTCGTGCCATCAGAGAGCATAGAGTTTACGAGATAGTTGACCTTCCACCAAAGAGGAAGGCTATTCAGGTCAAGTGGATCTTTCGCAAGAAATTGAAGCCGGATGGCTCACTAGAATGCCAGAAGGCTCGCTTGGTCGTCAAGGGGTATTCCCACATCGAGGGCATCAATTACATTGACACCTTTGCCCTTGTTGGCCGCATGACCTCAGCTTGCGCAATGTTCGGTATGGTGACACAGCATGACTCAAAACTGCACTGGATGGATATAAGCAATGTGTTCCTCCATGGATCCTTGGATGAGGAGATTTACGTGGCTCAACCACCATGCTTTGAGGATGGTGACAAGGTCTGGTGCTTGTGCAAGTCCTTGTACAGACTCAAGTAGTCTCCTCAGTGCTGGAACCAGGAGATTACAGGCAATGACTCGTGCGGGATATGTATAAAGTGAGGCAGATCCCTCTTTCTTCATCCATGGTGCCTGAGCGGTTCACTACCATCCTGGTTTATGTCGACGACCTTGTGATCCCGTCTCCCTCCATGGAGTCCGTGAAGGAGGCCAAGGCGGTCCTCCAGACTACCTATAGGATGAGGGATCTTCGTCTCGCAGCGGTGTTTAGCATGGAGATCATGCGAGACTGTAGACGTCGGACGCTTCTGTTGCATCAAACACGAAACGCACGTGTTGTGGAGGAGCATTTTGGTGACCTCCTTGGCACAGTGCCCACGGCCTCCACACCTCTCACACCTGATGGGCAGGATTCCCTTAAGGTGCACGATCCCACACAGCTGGGGGAAACCGTGGATGTGACCTTGTGCCTCCATATCATCGGATCTGTGATGTACCTGGCCACTACCACACGCCCCGACATCGCCTTTGCCATCAACCTCCTTGCACAGTTTACGTTGGTTCATCGTGCTAAAGCCCTTCATGCGATTGTGCGAGTGGTGCGGTACGTGGTCTCCATACCGTACCTCAGACTCTATCTTCGCCGGCAGTGTTTGGTGGTTCTTGACGGCTACACCGACAACGACTGGGCCTGGAGTCCACATGGACGCAGTCGTACCGCCTTCGTGTTCCTGCTCGGTGGTACCACTGTGTCCTTGCGCACCGGGAAGCAGGGTTGCATTGCACGTAGCTTGTTGTATGCAAAGCATGTTACTCTGGGTACAGGGGCTGCTGAGGTAGTGTGGCTGCAATGCCTATTCCTTGAGTCAATGCCCACTATTGTGATTTTCTGCGACAACTAGAGTGCTCTTGCCATTGCAGAAAACCCTGGTGTTTTTCATGCTCGCGAGAAGCACGTTACGGATGAGCATTATTTCAGGCGTGATCTGGTGGAGCGACATGTGATCTCCATCATATGGGTCGGCACTGACGTGCAGCGTGCTGATTTCTTGACCAAGGCACTGGCTCACGAGAAGTTTCGGGTGGCCATTCATTCTGTTGGGTCTTCGCCCCTTGCCTGAGAGTGGTTGAGTGCGAAGTGTGTCTGTGTCTCTATCACGACTGTTTATGCACTTCGTTTTAGTGCTGCACGCGTATGGACATGCGTACCATCAGGTCATGGGGGAGTCTTGTGATTTGTGACGTTCCTATCGACCAATACCGTTTATTGTGACCACTCGGCTGTGTCCATGCCCGTGCATATCCCTGATGCGGACCCAAGTGGCGCCGATGCGTCGTCTGGTGATGGACCACCTACTCATAGCTGACTGATGACCGCTCCAGAGTTCTAGATGTTGTCTGGGACCTTTTGTAGTTTTTCTACAGAGTCTGCACATAGGCGGCCAAGTGGATGTGCAGGATGCTCTGGGAGCGATCATGCTCGAGCTCCATGCCCACGAAGACTCTGGCACATCCGAGATCCTTCATCTGGTAGGCAGCGTGCAGCAAATCCTTGACACGCTGGATGGTAGCTGTGTCTGGCGACACAATGAGGAGATTGTCGACGTAAACCAGAACAACAGCGAAAGTCTCGCCTCGCGAACTGACAAACAGTGTGAGGTCAGCGGTGCTGCGTTGGAGCCCGCCGCTAAGGAGCGTGCTGGTGATCTCTTGGTTCCAGCACCGAGGCAACTGCTTCAGGCCATAGAGGGCCTTCCGCAGCCACCAGACTCTTCCAGTGCCATTGTCGAAACCTGGGGGCTTGACACGGACGAGCCGGAGTGAATGAGGTCACGAGGGAACAGGTCATTGAAGAAGAGGGCATCGCGGGACTGGACGATGCAGTGCGTGGAGGGATCCCAGAAGCGCCCGGCCTTGGACTGACAAGAGACACCGAGGAAGGTGCAAGGACGTCCGCGGAGAGCGAGCTTGCCGCCCTGCTGCGGGACGGGCAGCCACACAATGGCCACGCAGCCCCAGACGCGAGCCGGTCGGAGGTCAGTGCGCTGACCGCACCGATGCTGGTACAGAGTGGACTGGCAAGGAAGGGGACCGTGGGGAATCCGGTTCAAGTCCTAGGTCATGTAGGCCATCGCTTCAAAATAGAAGCCATCGGAGAGACCTAACTCCACCCGCATGGTGCGGACGGCGTCGACCATAGTACGGTTCCACCGTTCGGAGACACCATTCTGAGCGGGCGTGTAGGGCGCGGACATCTCATGGTGGATCCCGCGGGAGGCGAGAAAGGCCGTGGTCTCACCAATGTACTCACCACCGCAATCGGAGCGAAAGTGGCAAAGAGAGCGGCCACACTTGCACTCCGCAAGGACAAGCCAATCCTGGATGGCTCGGGTGACATCGCCCTTCTACTGAAGGCAGAAGACCCAGCGGTAGCGAGAATGGTCGTCAGTGAGGGTGAGGACATAGCGGCCATGCTCGCCAATGGACTCGATGGGGAGAGGACCCATGAAATCCGAATAGATGAGGTCAAGAGGGGCGGATGAACGCGAGGAAAACAAAGGGTACGTGGACCGGTGCATCTTTCCCTCAGTGCAATCAATGCACTCGGTGGGGCACGGGAGAGGGAAAGTCTCCGGGTCAAGGCCCTTGGCCGGTTGGGTGCGGAGCATGCTGTCTACGGTGGCAGAGTGGACGTGGCAAAGGCGGCGGTGCAAGAGGCAGATGTGATGAGGAGAGAGCTTGCAGGTGACAAACACATGGCCTGTGGCGGCAGACAGGGAGGAGACGGAAGGAGAGGAGGGGAGGCAAGGTACATGCCACAGGTTGCCACGGGCGGTGGCGTGCGGTACGACAAGACCAGACGGACACAACGACAAAGTGCCAACATCTCACGACTGCACAACGTCCATGCTCATGTAGTCAAGGGCAATGACGGACAGTTGGCTAAGCTCGAGACCAAGGGCAAAGAGGACATCGGTCAGAAAGACGTCACCGTCACGACCACGGAAACGAATGACGCCAACACCACGGACAGGCAACACTTGTCCAGAGCCCGTCCGGACACCGGAGACATCGCCTACAGGACCGAGCATACGAAAGGGCTCACGAGAGGCCGTCATGTGATGTTTGGCCCCAAGGTCCATGATCGAGGTCTCAGCAGCGTCCTGGACCGGGGTCGCCAGATCGCTAGCGGTCACATGGCAACAAGCAAGGGACTCGAAAGCGGTGGAAGGAGGCGTGAACCGAGACTGCCAATCGTCAAGCCACGCAACGTCGTCATGGAAAGGGGCAGAGGAGACCATGGGAGACGACGAGACAGATGAGGAAATGAGACACGGCCGCAGCTCAATCTCAGTCATGTAGGGCTGAGCAGGAGAGCAGGAAATGATGCAACTCGAATTTCCCTGGGAAGTAGGGTGAGGCAGGCCGAGGTGGAGAGCAATGAACTGCTCCAGTTGACGCTCACGGGAGGATGCCCTGGGAGTGTAGACTTAGTGCAGAGTGACGGCACCGGAGCCCGGGTAGGAGGAGGATTGTGCCAACAAAAGGAACGGAGGCGCTGACGATTGTGGATGGTCCGGCTACAGCGCTGGTGTCGGCAGGACTGGCGAAGCGACCGGAGTGGTGGAGCTGCTGGACGAGGCCGAGGCGTCAGAGCCGGCAACAGCGACGACGGCTGAGGCGAGATGACGCTCCCGCTGGCGACGCATGGTGGCGATGACGCGCGCCTCGTCCGTCGGAAGAGGGCACATGTACCACCCGTGCCCAGGCTGGCCACAGTTGTGGCAGACTGAGCCGCCACTGCTGGACTCGGTCGACGGTTGCTCCTGCTACTGTTGTTAACCCTTGCCTTTCTTGTTCTGATGCCTCTTCTTCCCCGACGACGATAAGGCAGCTGTGGCGGGGGAGGCGACGGCAGGTGAGGCGAGAGCCTCCGTGCGCTGGAGTTGGGACTCCAGACAAGCTTTCTGAATTCAGAGGAAGAGCTCGTATGCCAAGGGCATGAGGGTGCCCTAGGCCGCCATGGAGGAGATAAAATCGTGAGAGTAGTGTACGAAGACGTCCGCGTACCCATCAGTGGCACCGCGCTTGATGGTGAGGAGCGCGGCCGCAGGGGGTGGGGCTGAGGTGCCGAGGCGACAAAGGATGTCCTCCGCCCACTGCCAGTAGGCGGTGACCATCTCGGTCTCCCCCATGTGTAGGGAGTTGAACTCCCGCAGCAGGCGGCTGGTCTCAGCCTCGTTGGACAGGAAATGGGGACGAGTGAGGACGTGCCACACGACTATAGGGTCGCGGGTGGCGCTAGCGGCGAAGTCGCCGAGGAAGGGCTCTATGGCAAGGCGAGAAGCCAGAGGGGCGACAGCGACTAGAGAACATACGGCAAGACCAGCGTCATACAACTGGTCGGCCAGGGTGGGATCATACGGTAGGGTGTAGTATGCCCACAGGCCCTCATCATGCGCCCAGATCCGGAAGCTGAGCTCCCAACTCTGGAACTGTTCGCAGGCCAGAAGCGGCGGCGGCAGCATCTCAAAGTCCTTCTGCATGCGGCCGGCGTCCAAAGTGGGGCCATGGACGGAGGTCACCGTCTGCCGCTGCGCTGAGTCTGCTGCTGCGCGCGATAGTGCGTGGCAGCAGACACAGCTTGGTTGGTGTGCCCTGGAGGGATGAATGGTGGCGGCGCACTAGTGGCAGTCTGGGAGGCCAATGGCTGCAGCGCTGCAAGCTGTTGCGTCAAGGCGGCGAGCTATTGCTAAAGAGTAGCCAGGGGGTTAGGATTACCGCCAACGACGCCAGAGGGCTGCTGCTACTGCTACTGCTGCTGCTGCTCCTACTACTGCTACTGCCGCTCTTGCTGTTGCTACTACTGCTGCTGATGCTGCTATTGCTGCTGTTGCTGTTGCTACTGCTGCTGCTACTCCTGCTGCTCCTCTTGTTGTTGCTGCTACTACAACCGTCATAAGAAAGGGGGGCTGGGGGTCCCCCCAACAGAGGAGGACCCCTCCCCACTGGGGCTGCCATCCATGGTTTGGTACCCCTTGGTTTCTTTTTGTTTGATTTTTTTCTCTTTTTTTTTGTGTTATTGATGTCAGCATTGACATCAGCTTAGGGCGGCTGACATCTGCAGTTGCCGCCGCGTTATCTACAAGGCTACTGCTGTACACTACTCCCTGCCCACCCTTTGGTTTTCTTCCCCTTTTTTTGTGTTGATGACATCACTAGTGATGTCAACACTGACGTCAACAGCGGGATGTTGACGTCGGGAGCAGCGATTGTTGGGGCCGATGCAGCAGCTGCTGCTGCTGTTGCAGCTGCTACTGCTACTACTGCTACTTCTGCTGCTGCTACTGTTGATGTAGCTGCTATTGTTACTGCTGGTGATGCTGGTGGTGCTGTTGTTACAGTTGCAGCTACTACTACTACTGCTATTGTAGCTGCTGCTGCTACTGTAGTTGCTGCTACTACTACTGCTCCTACAGTTGGTGCTGTTATTGCTTCTGTTGTTGCAGTTGCAGCAGCACCTGCTGCTGCCGTTGTTGCGGGCTACTACGGCTGCTGTGGCTACTACAGCAGCAATGGCAGCTGTTGCAGCCCCGAAGAGAAGCTGGTGGGTGGGGGATTTTTTTTTGTTTTTCTTTCTTTTCCTTTGGTCTGTCACAACAGGCTCCGTTGCTCGCTGTGGGCAGCGGGCAACAAGCCCGCTGTTTTCTATGAGCAGCACGCTCACTGCTCGCAGCAGCAGCCGCTGCTAGCTGCTGTCGGCAGGTGCTTGCTGTTGCTGCTATTGTAGTTGACTGCTGTTGCAGCTTGCTGTTCCGGCTATTTTAGCCTGCTGCTGCTGCTGCTCGCTTCTATAGCTACTGCTCGCTGCCGCTGCTGCTCGCTATTGCTACTATTGCTTGCTGCCATTGCTGTTGCTTTTGCGGGCTGCTGCAGGCTACTGCGGCTGGCTGTCGTTACTACTTGCTGCTGCGGATTGCTGTTGTTGTGGGCTGCTGTGGGCAACTGCAAGCTACTGCTGCTCCCCGCTGCTGCTGCTGCACGCAGTTGCTGCTGGCGCTGCTGCCACTGCTCGCTACCATTGCCTGCGGCTGCCGCTGCTACAGCCTACTGCTACTACTTGTTGGTGCCAGTCACTACACCTGGGTGGCGTTGCAGAGTGCGTCGTCGCCTGTACGTGTCAAACGCGGCCTGCCGCTCACCTCCTCGCGTCACGCATGGGGGTCAGTGCTGCCAAAACGAATTGACAGCATTTCCCCAAGCCCAGTGGCTATGGGAAGAAATCTGACGCTGCCAGCAGGCGGGTCAATGATGTTGGAAAAAATCCGGTAGCATTTCCCCTGCACAGGCGTGTATGGGGGTTCGCCAGCGTTGTCTGGCACCTGTACGCGAGTCTTCTGCTACAGGTACTAGGCTCTGCCTCTGATACCAAGCTAGAAATCCTAGACAGCAGATTAGGGCAGCAGTGTTGTTGATGCAGCGTGCGGGCTTCCACGCTCGTTGCTTAAGTCTGCTGCCCCCTCAGTCTGCTACTCTAGAGTCTAAGTCTGGAAGCTCTGGGTTTGTTACTCAGAAACGTGTGCGCCAGTGTTAGCGTCAGAAAGCCGCTGAAAACTGAAAGTGACTAATTAGGAATGAAGAATGAGCAACAATGGGAGACCCTTCCAAGTTCTAGCTGCCCCCCACTAGTATGGAACTTGTTACTCAGCTAACCAGCCAGTCACAAAATAGTCCTAGACCTATTTTTTGAAAGGCAGGGTTTTCTCATTGAGCCCTGCCAGACGCTCGACAGCCCAAAACCCGAGCGTCGTCCGTTTTGCCTGAAAACTGGATCATACCATAATACCGACACTGCGAATACAGTCGTGCATTCAGAATCAGCTACAGAATTAGTAGCAAAGAGTTATGGCTGCCCAAACCCAGGTAGTGTCTACGGCAGTCAATGATGCCAAACAGGGCCACACAGCAGGAGACATGGACCCCAGGCACAACATGATGCTGCAAACGCAACGCCACAACCAGAGACAACGCAAAGTGCATGCAGACAGCATCTGCAGTGGCAGTGACCGCCGGCGGCCCGACCGCCGAGGAAGCCTGCCGATGGAGCTTAGCATGTCGCCGAAGGCAGGAGGCTCAAGCGAACGGTGAGTGGGCCTCAGCGTGCGTCGGCTCCACCGAGCGATTCTCCAGCAGCGTCGAGTCTCACCGTTAGTCATATGAACGCCGATGTACACAAGCCGGGAGGACACAATAGAGTACAGTGAGAGATGCACGAAAACCAACAGTTTGGAATGTTTAGAATGAGAATTATGGTAGGAAGATGTGTTGAAAAGTTTTTAGTTTGATTTGTCTTTCAATGCAATAGTGGTTCTGCAAGAAAAATAGGTTATGTATTGAGTCTGAACTTGGACTGGAAAACCGGGTCCACCTAGTTGGGTTACATAGTAACCTATTACAATCGGTTTGTGGCCAAAAGGTGCTTCAAGAAAATCGTGATTGGTGGAACGGTCATTTTTTCTGACATATCCACGAAGGAGGATGCAAGAATCAATCGGACTGTATGCCCCCCCACGTCCGCGAACGCCTAGCCCAGGTTGGGCCAGAAAATAAAACTCATGGACATCGACCTAGATGTATGGATAGAGCCCGGATAGTACAGAATGACCAGTCCGACGCCAAGACTAAAGGGTAAGGACTGTATGTTTAGGCCCTCCAGTCCATTGGCGATCGGAATTCAATATTTTTTCCCTCTATGTCGCTTTTCCTTAGCCTCGCCCCGTCCTATCTCACGGAACTGGTCATCATGCTAAACTCTTCAGACTTGTGTACCCGGCTTCAAGTAGGGTCAAAATGTAATTGAAAGAAAATAAATTCAACCATTAACATACAAGAAGGTAAATAAATTGAATTCTGCCTATAATTACGTCACCTTTTTTGACAAACAAACATTCAAAATTCATTCAAATTTGTCAAAGATCATGTTTTACTTACTCAAGTTCATAATAGACGTGTGAAACTAGCATGCCCACAATACAAGAACAAATCAATTTCATGTTTTGCTGAATTTTTATACATAATACTATATCGTGAAGCGCATTCGTTCAATTTTTGGTTTTTTTTTTCCGCTTTTACATCGAGAAAAGCTAGAAAAAATCTAGCATAACTTGATGTAGTTTAGGAAGAGTTCGCTCAAACCATACAAGATGTTTAAGAGCACACATGGGCGAACAAAAAAATAGTTTGAAGAAATCCAGGTGACAGTTTGGCAGTCCATTTATAACCAGTTTTGGTTTCCTTGAATGAAGTAAACTCTCATAGCAAACCTTCAATTTTGTGGTCCAGATTGCGGGCAATTATCTAGCCTCTTAAGAGATACCAATTTGAATACCTCCGGTCGGTTACTATGTAACCTTATGCACGCTTTGTTTGCAACACATGCCTCTAGTTGGGTTACATAGTAACCTATTACAATCGGTTCGTGGCTAAAAGAAGCTTCAAGAAAATCGTGATTGGTGGATCGGTTGTTTTTCTGCCATATCCACCAATCAGGGCGCAAGAATCAGCTGGACTGTATGCCCCACGAAGTCCGCGGACGCCTAGGTGAGGTCGGCCTAGACGAAAAAAAATCACGGACATCGACCTAGAATTCCGGACAGATCCCGGATAGTACGGAATGAGCAGTCCGACGCTAGGATAAAAGGATACGGACTGTACGTTTAGGCCCTCCAGACGCTCCCCCTTGGCCTCGCCCTGTGCTGTTTCACAGAACAGGTCGTAATGCTAAACTCTTGAGAATCGTGAACCTGGCTTCAAGCAGGGTCAAAATGTAATTGAAAAGAAAAGAAATTCAACCACCGGCATACAAGAAGGTAAATAAATAAAATTCTGCCTATAATTATGTCATGTTATTTTTTATAAAGTAAGGAAACATTCAAAACGTATCCAAATTTCTCAAATATAACTGTTTATTAAGTGAAGCTCATAACAAACGTGTGAAACTAGCATGTTCATAATACCAGAACAAGTTAATATCATTTAAATTAATTAATCATCAGATAAAACTATATTCATAAAGAAGAGAAGAAATGCATTTTGAGGTTCTTGTTCAATATGTTGGTAAATTGTTATACATGATACTATACTCTCAAGCGCATTCGTTCACTTTGTGGTTGTTTTTTTTTTCTCGCTTTTACATCGAAAAAATAAAGGAAAAAATAACTAGCGTAGCTTGATGTAATTTAGAAAGAGTTCGCCTAAACCATACACAATGGGCAACAAAAAAATAGTTTGAACGAATACGAGTGAGAGTTTGGTAGTCCACTTACAACCAGTTCTGTTTCCATGGATGAAGTAAATTCTCATGGAAAACCTTCCATTATGTGGTCTAGATTGCGGGCAATTATTTCGCGTCTTAAGAGATACCAATATGAATATTTTTGCTCGTTTACTATGTAACCCTGTGCACGCTTTGCGTGCAACACCTGCCTCTTGTTTTGTTTTAGAAGATGAGATGGATCCTTGCTCAGAAACGAATGATGACGACTTGTTGGACTGCCGACTCTTCAGGAACCGACAGGCTGTAGTTCATGCGCCATAGACGGAAGGCATGCACTGAGCGCTCTGCGCCACAAGGTTTGGGCACTTCCGTCGTGCAAGGAAAGCGACTAGATGCGGTCTTTGCAACCGACATCGGCACGTTTTGGTTCAAGATCGACGGCCTTGGATCCTACTTCAAGCTGCCCGAAAGCTTTCCGACATGCACATGGGTTTGTCTCCCAAAACGCATCGGGTGGGACCAGCACATGCGTCTGTCTCCCAAATCTTGGACGTTGAGCCGCCCGCCGTTGGATTGAAGTAGTTTGCCGTCGATTTCCCGCGGCTTGGGGATTGCGTGGCCGCTTGCATCTTGAAGAGTCACTGACGATGACTCAGCGCCCCCAAATTGCGGGGCTTCGACATCCAGAGGCCGTTTGTGCACTTGCCGTCTGTCAGGTGGGACCGCTCTTTTCACCTAGCTCACATTCCGACCGGCGCTGCTGCTGCTGCTTCCCTGCGTCAACGTCCGCGTCGCGTGGTGTTTGTGGCACCGGTACGTCCGGGGAGGGGTGGAAAGGTTGTAGCCGGTTCCATGTCGTCATTGGGATTGGTTGCTGTCGACAGCCGGACTGCTGGTAGACGCGGGGAAGGTCACAGGAGCTGGTGATGCTAGGACAGATCCACCGTCTCCAGTCTCAACCGTTTCAATCGCACGAATTCCAGAAGGCCAGAGCAAGCCTTGCGGTTACGTCAATCCCCTCACTCTCAGAGGAACACGCGCCCACTGCCGCAAAACCCCGGCGGCCGCGACATGCTCTCGTTGTTTCTTTGAGAGCAATCGCACGCGCCGACTGAACTGCCGCCTCCGAAGAAGACCGAGCGCGACCGGCAGACCGCAGCACTCCACCAAGTATGGCTGTTGTCAGTGGGCAAATGGGCGGCAGCAGCAGCAGCAGCGGGGGTGGCGGCGCGCCTCCCGTCACAAGTCCCGCTACCAACCTCACTAGCAGCGGCGGGAGCAGCAGCAACAGCAGCAGTAGCAGCAGCACCCCCAGCGGTACAAGCAGTGGATCCGGCCACCAGATGACGTTTTTGTCACCCCCCGTGTTCATCTCCGTGGTGGTGTTCTTCATGGTGGGTCTGGGCCTCCTCCTCATCCACGACCGACTGAGGCGCGCCCGCGCCGCGGAGCAGAGCCGGCAGAACCGCCTGCAGCGGCTGCTGCGGCAGCAGGAGCTCCTCGAGGCGGCCCTGGCAGCCGGTGGAGGGGGCCGGGCGAATGGGGAGACCTCGTCAGT
>SZWC01001065.1:41182-71404 GCA_023375785.1 Penium margaritaceum | reverse complement strand
TCTCTGCTGCGCAGCTCAGTGAGAACTGTCTCACTGCTCTGATACCATGAGAAAGTGCGTAGAAGCTTCCTAGCAACACGGCCGCTGACCGGGCGTCAGTGCCTAGTCAGACGGTGACGACAGTCACAGGTCGTACACACAACGGCAAGGGTTTGGCTAGGAGACACAAGTCAAAGTGTCAGAATGCTTCAATATAGCATATGCAGAGAGAAATGACAACTGACAGGTCTAGGGCATAAATACCTGCCGCGGCGCACGGCGGGTGTCCCACGCGGCAGTCCAAGAGCTGTCCTAAAACCGGCCCAAAACCACTGTTTTGGCCGTAACTCTGCGCACACATGTCAGAATCCTACGCCGTCTGAACCTAGACGTGCAGAATCAAAAGACGCACGCAACAACTGGTCACATGCATGCATCCATCGACTGACAGCGAGTATACAATGCAAAAACATGCAAATGGGCCTCATGCCCAGTCCGCCGAAAAGCGCCTGCAAGACGTAGAAGGCACAGCAAGGAGTCCCGGTGACATCTGGGGCTCTGGAACAGTGGTCGGTCAGCTCCAGACGGGTAGTCTGCTGCCTGTCGTCGCGCCGGTGTCACCAGGGCCGCCTGCCTCAGGGATCTGCATGAGTATGAACACGGCCGAGTGGTCACAGTAAACTGTACAGGAACGGCACACAGCACAACAGACAGTTCTCACTGAGCTGCGCAGCAGAGAAATTGGAAATAATTTTAGGGCATGCAGGCCCATGCAAGCACGAACATGAGCTTTGTGTGTGAGTGCGATGCAAGACGGCAAAAATTTGGCTAAGTCTGGAACGCTGAATATAAAGAACAAGGAGAGTTCACAAATGAGCCCCTAGCGGGCTTATATAGGGGCGCCGGCAGCTAACCGCACCGGGCCCCGTCACCCCTGCTGAACCCAAATGAGTCAACAGGGAGAACACAGTGCATACACCACGAGAGTAACAAAGGTGGTCTCCTCGAGGCACCGGAACAGCTCGCCGAGTGCCCGGGTCTCGACCACCGAGAAAACATGAGTAGTGTCAAAACATCTCGGAATCAACGTCCAGACATCACAAATGACTTTCCGAACATCGGAAGCCCCACAATAGCCATCGGGTCTCCTCGTCGCACCGGTACAGTCAACCGGGTGCGCGGGTTTGAACCCACCGAGAAAACTCTCCTACCTCATGACAAGACCACATGGCTGCTGGAACGCATCGACCGCGTCTTGTCGGCGCTGTCGTAGGTGCTGGAGAAGTCTCGGTGCAGTCTGGAGGCCCGTCGTGTCGTCACGCCCTCCTCTGCCATATACCTCGAATGTGGGTATATCGGTAAACTAGCAGTGTCGGTCGTGACGGGTGGAAGCCACACAAACCAACACTCCCCCTGGCTGACATAGTTGTCCACGCCGGACGGAATGAATTAAGGCATGGAACAACAATGTATGGCAAGCCATAAGATGCATGAGTCAACTCACATAGACACACATAGACACACACACTCATCTGCTATCCATCTAGGGTCTCCCTGGACACTGGCTGTACCAGGGCCCGGGTCTCGACCACTACGAGCAATCCATCACAATAGTATCATCATCCAAACACAGAATCATGGGAGGATCTCCTCGTAATACGGGTGCAATGCACCACGTGTCCGGGTCTCGACCAACAGCTCGCATGCACATGCCACACACACTATAGCCATACACAAGACACACGATCACATGGTCTCCTCGTGACACTGGTGCAATGCACCAAGTGTCCGGGTCTCGACCAACAGCTCGCATGCACATGCCACACACACTATAGCCATACACAAGACACACGATCACATGGTCTCCTCGTGACACTGGTGCAATGCACCAAGTGTCCGGGTCTCGACCAACAGCTCGCATGCACATGCCACACACACTATAGCCATACACAAGACACACGATCACATGGTCTCCTCGTGACACTGGTACAACGCACCAAGTGTCCGGGTCTCGACCAACAGGGTGCTGCCATGTACATGCAGCTGTGGAGGCACGCAGCATGAGCCACATGCGGGATGCTGTAGATGCTCACAACAGAGCATGGACCTGCCCATGCATCTCCCATGACGTCGCGTCAGGTCGAGGTCCACACAACACTCCCCCTGGGCAGATGAACCTGGCTGCGATGTCCTCGATGGAGATGCTGATGTCGTAGCTGAAGAGATCCTGGGCGATGAGTCATGAAGTGTATGCATCATGTAGAGACAGCTCCCCCTGTCACCTGTGAGTCGACTCCCTCCCTCAAAGACGAAGTGGTGTCTCCGGCTACAACTCCTCACATGAGTCTGCATCACCTGGGGTATACCAGTCCTCGCGTGACAGCCAAGGGTCCCAACTCACAGTCTCTCCTGCCTCCGCACTACTGCGATGCATCTGTGTACTCCGGAGGAACGGGAATGGGCGAGCAGCACGCGTGCGTGGATGAAGTGGCGGAGCTGGCCTCCGATACAGGATAGGAGACCCTGAGACACAAGGGTGTACTGCTAGAAGAGGAGAGCTGGAGCGATGAACCGGATCATCACTCGTGGATGAAGATGAAGATGGGGCAGGTGAGTCGGGTGGATGAAGGTGCGTGACTGTAGTAGAAGAAGGAGGAGCGATGATGGGGTCGACAGGAGCCGGGATGGCGGAAGACGAAGGCACGCTCAGCATCACTGCTGCTGCCGGAAGGCTCCTGCCGGTACCAGTGATGCTGCCCTCCTCTGAGAATCGCTCACGCGCTGCCACCATCTCTTGTTGTAGCATGACTACACGCTCCTGCAGATCAGCATAATCTACCTCGGACATGTCGAGGTGGCCCATGTCGACCTGGTGTAGAGTGAACTCTGCCTCACTGGATGCTGCACATGCAGACTGTACAGCTTGTGAGTACAGCGCCATCTGAATCTCTGCTGCTGAAGATGATGGAACAGGTGCCGCTGCATCCTCCTGGGGGTCAACCAAGGTCGCAATGTGCTGAGACGCTGGAACATCGGATGCAACTGCAGGTGTCGCATCCACATCACAGCTCGTGTCTGTCATGCGAGGAGTGAGCAGTCGCATGCCGAGAGAAAAGGAGAAGGAGGAGTCGTCAGAGTCTGTAGAGCATGTGGAAGCGTCGTCCGTGCAGGTACTGCCACTCTCGGCGTCGATGTGATCGGTAGCGTCACCAAGAGGTGAAATCGAGGGGGCAGAACTCAGCTCCTGCTGACGAGGTGACTCAATCTGCATGTATGGATCTGCTCCAGTGTCCTCGACTGCCGCCATAATGGACACAGGTGTACAGGGCTCCGGCTCAGCAATGTCCGTCAAGGCGACCAACAAGCGCAGCTGGCGATCACGCACTGTCTCGCCGGGAACGCAAGTTGCTACCACCTGCTCGATGACAGAGTATGGATCATCATCTGACTCCGTCATGTATGTTGCTACTCCATCGTGGGTACGGGAACCCGTAGACTGTGGGAAGGTGGACGACTCCTCACGCTGAAGCTCGTCCTCAGGTAGTGCAGATGAGGCGGTGAAGCATGCTGTGTCTACTGTAGCATATGTCCCGGCGACATCTCTGAGAACTGCTGCTCTCAAGAACGCCTCAACCTCTAACAGACCAGCCGGTGGACTCTGCTCATGTACAACGACCGCTGTCGGGCTAGTATGAGTCCCTTGCGCCAACGCCCCTGGAAATCTTTATAGGACATCCCGATCCGCACAATACTCCTCTGCTGCCGCCAGGTCGCTACTGATCAGAGTCGCGAGTGGCATCACCAAGGCACGTGAGACCTGCCCTCCTCGTGATGCAACCTGCTGCTGCAAAATATCTGGCTGCTGCCCAAGCGTAGATGTCGACCTCGATGACATGCAAGTCCCAAGTACTCCAACATCTGCCGGAGTCATGTGAGTCGTTTGCACACTCTCCCTCGAAAGTCCTGGGCCTCCACCGGACGGAGCCGGGAGTGGCACAGTCCAGGGACACCGTGCTTGGACTCCTCCTGAGGTAACATGCTGCTGCAGAACGTCCGGCTCCTGTCCCAGCGTGGATGTCGACCTCGATGACACGCATATCTCCTGCACTGGAACCTCCGCCGGGCTCGTGTGAGCCTGCTGCACAAACTCCGCCAAAACTCTGCAAGAGGCATCCCGATCCGTACGGGACCCCTGTGCAACCGTCGCGCCACCACCGGTAGGAGCCGCGAGTGGCGCTGCCCACGGACGCCGGGCCTGCACTCCTCCTAAGGCAAGCTGCTGCTGTATAAGATCTGGATCCAGCGCGGACGTGGAAGTCGAGCTCGATGACACGCAAGTCTGCACCATGACCTCCATGTCGAGATCAGACTCCATGCGATGTGTCACCGTGTCATCTGAGTCTACCTGTGCTAACGCTCCGGCAGCACGGCCCGGCGCGAGTGCGAATCCTGTCGCTACGGTCAGGATCCGTCGTGGGTACGGGAACCCGTAGACTGTGGGAAGGTGGACGACTCCTCAGGCTGAAGCTGGTCCTCAGGTAGTGCAGATGAGGCGGTGAAGCATGCTGTGTCTGCTACAGCATATGTCCTGGCGACATCTCTGAGAACTGCTGCTCTCAAGAACGCCTCAACCTCTAACAGACCAGCCGGTCGACTCTGCTCATGTACAGCGACCGCTGTCGGGCTAGTATGAGTCTCGTGCGCCAACGCCCCTGGAAATCTGTATGGGACATCCCGATCCGCACAATACTCCTCTGCTACCGCCAGGTCGCTACTGATCAGAGTCGCGAGTGGCATCACCAAGGCACGTGAGACCTGCCCTCCTCGTGATGCAACCTGCTACTGCAAAATATCTGGCTGCTGCCCAAGCGTAGATGTCGACCTCGATGACATGCAAGTCCCAAGTACTCCAACATCTGCCGGAGTCGTGTGAGTCGTCTGCACACTCTCCCCCGAAAGTCCTGGGCCTCCACCGGATGGAGCCGGGAGTGGCACAGTCCAGGGACACCGTGCCTGGACTCCTCCTGAGGTAACCTGCTGCTGCAGAACGTCCGGCTCCTGTCCCAGCGTGGATGTCGACCTCGATGACATGCATATCTCCTGCACTGGAACCTCCACCGGGCTCGTGTGAGCCTGCTCCACAAACTCCGCCAAAACTCTGCAAGAGGCATCCCGATCCGTACGGGACCCCTGTGCAACCGCCGCGCCACCACCGGTAGGAGCCACGAGTGGCACTGCCCACGGACGCCGGGCCTGCACTCCTCCTAAGGCAAGCTGCTGCTGTATAAGATCTGGATCCGGCGCGGACGTGGAAGTCGAGCTCGATGACACGCAAGTCTGCACCATGACCTCCATGTTGAGATCAGACTCCATGCGATGTGTCACCGTATCATCTGAGTCTACCTGTGCTGACGCTCCAGCAGCACGGCCCGGCGCGAGTACGAATCCTGTCGTTACGGTCACATCAGGCAATGCGCAGTGACCACGCTCCCCCTCGACAGGTACAGCAACGGAGCTTGAGGAGGTGGATGATGTATCAACACCGGCGCAAGCACGCCGTGTAGAGCGTTGACGCCGACGTCGCAGAGTCACTCGACAGGAACGACTGCATGGAGGTATGTCATCGCGAGATGGCGTCGTGGTCGTAGAGTGAAGGATCGACAGGATGGTGGCAGTCTGGGACTCGCTAGCAGGTGGAGCTGAAGGTACACCATCGGATGAGGAAGGAGGAGAGGATGGAAGAGATGTGATCGAAGAGGCCGTCGACAAACGAGTAGCAGAAGCACGCTCAGTGACAACAAGGTCACAGAGCCGCTGCACCTTCTGCCGGAGGCCGTGGATCTCAGCGAATATGCTCGCCAGAGGTCCAGCTAGGGGATCAACCAACGCCGGCAGATCCGTATGCTGTGGAGGACGCAGGCTTGAATGAGGCTGTAACCAAGGTGGATGCCAGCCGGAAGGGCGCGTCCAACAACGACGCCAACCATGACGTCCATCACCATAGTAGTAGCAGGCGAATGCGCAGGGCGCCTGCTCAGGTGTCCGCGCACTCATCTCGTGCGCTGGACGATGGATAGGTGCCGAAGGCACCTACTCCCGGTGGTAAACACCAAGCCACGGGAGAGAGCGGGGCCAGTAGGTACTGTTACTCCTGAAGGTCACGGCGTCCGGGTCAGCAAACGTGACCAGATGGGAAGAGCTGCACTACCACAGCACGCCCGGAGACGACAGTCCTACTAACAGCGGCCACTAATGCTGCTGCCACTAATGAAGCGAAGACTGCTCCAAGACGAGAAGGGGTGGCGGCTGCAGGTGTGGCTGCTGCTCCAAGCGGTAGACGACCTAGCCCTCGGAGCTGGTAGGACTCGAATCCGCCGTCGATCCTACGGGGTGAAGTGCGCGCACCAATCCACGGGCCCCAGAAAGACGCCGGTCGAGGACGCGTCTAGAAGCGGAGATCGTCGCCGACGACCGTCCGCTGTGGGCTGAGAAGACGAAAGCGAAAGCTGTTGCGCAGCCGCCGCACGATGTAGTCGTCGACACTTTACGGCCTGATGCTGCTATTGCAGCTATGAAAGCTGCAACGACTGCTGCGGTGGTACTCCCTCACTGCGGTGGTAGTTGGAAGATTATCTAGTTTTTGTTTTGCCTCTTTTTTTTTCCTTGCCCACAGCCACTTCCCTCCTTTTCTTTCTTTTGCCCTCAACCTCCACCCCCTTTTTTTTATTGGTTCTCCGCTCTGGTCGCCTGAAGCCCTTGCCTTTCTATCCTTTTTTTTCCTTTTTTTTCATGCGTACCCCTTTTTGTATCTTTTGTTACTCGCCCCCCTCCTTTTCTCGATTGCCCAAAAGGTGGGCGAACGGAGAAAATCAAGAGAGGGGGGGGGGGGGGGGGGGGGGGGGGGTGTCCGGCTTGTCCGGATCCCCCTCCTATGCACGCTCGCTCGCTCGCTCGCTGAGCGAGCGAGTGAGCGAGTGGGTGTGGAGGGGGAGGAGGGAGCGAGGGGGGGGGTTCCTGTCCGCCCCTCTGACCCGGCCCCTCCGTCGGTCGGCCGACGGGGCCGACAGGGCCGAGGGGGCCCGCGAGGCCGACGGGCCCCCTCCAAAGGGCCCCTCGGAGGGGCTCAGCAGGGCCCTCCGAGGGCCCCCCTTGAGAAGGGGAGAAAGGAGGAAGAGGGGGGGGGGTTGGCGAACGGGGTCGACAGGCCCCCTCAGAGGCCCCCCCCCTTCAGAGGAGGGCTGCGAGGCCCTCCTCGCAGTGGCAGCAGCAGCTGCAGCGGCAGGTGCAGCTGGTGCAGATGCTGCTGCTACTGTTGCTGCTGCTGCTGCTGTTGCTGCTGCTGCTGCTGCTGCTACTCTGCGCAGCAACAGCTGCTACTACTTGCTGCTGCTGATCTGCTACTGCCTTGTTTTTTTTTCTTCATCTTCTTTTTCTCTGCACGCCGTTGCACGCTGTTGCTGCTGCTACTACTGCTGCTGCGGCTGCTGCTATTGCTGCTGCGAAAGCTGCTGCAGCTGCTGCTGCTGCTTTTGCTACTGCTGCGTCGCTGCTTGCTGCTGCACGCTACTGCTTCTACTCGCTGTTGCTGCTCGCTGCTGCCACGGCTGCAAGCTAGTGCTGCGTCGCTGCTGCTCGTGCACGCTGCTGCTGCCAACGCATGCTGCTGCTGTTACTGCTACTTCTGCTACTACTGCTAGCGGCGACGACTCACCGCCCCTATTGCGTTCACGTGCAGTCGCTTCGCGTTCCCTCACGCTGCTGCCGGCGTGGCGCCACGTGGCGCGTTCTCTTAGCGTTCCGCCCACTGCTGCTGCTTCTGCTGCTCACACGCCCCCTTGTGCTCTGATACCAAATTGGAAATAATTTTAGGGCATGCAGGCCCATGCAAGCACGAACATGAGCTCTGTGTGTGAGTGCGATGGAAGACGGAAAAAAATTGGCTAAGTCTGGAACGCTGAATATAAAGAACAAGGAGAGTTTACAAATGAGCCCCTAGCGGGCTTATATAGGGGCGCCGGCAGCTAACCGCACCGGGCCCCGTCACCCCTGCTGAACCCAAATGAGTCAACAGGGAGAACACACTGCATACACCACGAGAGCAACAAAGGTGGTCTCCTCGAGGCACCGGAACAGCTCGCCGAGTGCCCGGGTCTCGACCACCGAGAAAATATGAGCAGTGTCAAAACATCTCGAAATCAACGTCCAGACATCACAAATGGCTTTCCGAACATCGGAAGCCCCACAATAGCCATCGGGTCTCCTCTTCGCACCGGTACAGTCAACCGGGTGCGCGGGTTTGAACCCACCGAGAAAACTTTCCTACCTCCTGACAAGCCCACATGGCTGCCGGAACGCATCGACCGCGTCTCGTTGGCACTGTCGTAGGTGCTGGAGAAGTCTCGGTGCAGTCTGGAGGCCCGTCGTGTCGTCACGCCCTCCTCTGCCATATACCCCGAATGTGGGTGTATCGGTAACCTAGCAGTGTCGGTTGTGACGGGTGGAAGCCACACAAACCAACACTCCCCCTGGCTGACATAGCCATCCACGCCAGAACGAATGAACGAAGGCATGGAACAACAATGTATGGCAAGCCATAAGATGCATGAGTCAACTCACACAGACACACACACACACACACTCATCTGCTATCCATCTAGGGTCTCCCTGGACACTGGCTGTACCAGGGCCCGGGTCTCGACCACTACGAGCAATCCATCACAATAGTATCATCATCCAAACACAGGATCATGGGAGGATCTCCTCGTAACACGGGTGCAATGCACCACGTGTCCGGGTCTCGACCAACAGCTCGCATGCACATGCCACACACACTATAGCCATACACAAGACACACGATCACATGGTCTCCTCGTGACACTGGTACAATGCACCAAGTGTCAGAGTCTCGACCAACAGGGTGCTGCCATGTACATGCAGTTGTGGAGGCACGCAGCATGAGCCACATGCGGGATGCTGTAGATGCTCACAACAGAGCATGGACCTGCCCATGCATCTCCCATGACGTCGCGTCAGGTTGAGGTCCACACAACAAGAGACGCAGCAGAGCAGCAGCAGTGAGAGTCACTGCTGCAACAGATTCCTTAGGGCCTGTCGGAGATAGCCGGTCGCCGTCGACGCAGCCCTCACCCACCACGTGAGATTGCAGCAGCGCTGTTGCCACCGTGCCAGCAGCAGCAGCAGAGGCAGCAGTAGCAGTGCAGCAGCAGCAACAACGGTGCATGGCGGCTGTAGTGAGCACAGTCGCCATCCACAGCCGCAATGGCAGTAGCAGTAGCGGCGGCAGCAGCAGCGCAGCAGCAGCGGCGGCATCAGCAGCGCAAGAGCAGCGGCGGCAGCAGCAACGTAGCAGCAGCGGTGGCAACAGCAGTGCAGTAGCAGTAGCGGCAGCCGCGGCGGCAACAGCAGGGAAGAAGCGGTAGCAGCAGTAGTAGCAGCAGCAGCAGCAACGTAGTAGTGGCAGCAATAGCAGCGCGGAGTAGCGGCTGTGAGCAGCAGCCGCAGCCCGCAGCAGCAGCTTCAGCAGCAACAACAGCGTAGCCGCTGCTGCCACCGCTGCATACGCAGCTACACAGCTGCTACTGCAGTTGATAGCACAGCTATAGTAGCAGCTGAGGGGAAGCTGCTACGCAGCTTCCGCACAACTTTCGCGCAGCCGCCGAGGAGCGGCTGCACGCTCGCGAAGAGTCGCGAGAAAGAAAAAAAAAAGAAAAAAAGGGAGGGGGGAGGCGAGCTGCTGTCAACAATTTTGCTTGCTGACATCATCAGGTCGTGCGGACGTCAGCAACCACCTGCTGACGTCAGCACCATACTTAGCCAAATTTTTGGCCGGACAGTCAAACGTTGCCAGCGTTTTAACTCCTCGAGAAATGCCAACAGTTTTGAAATCCAACAAACGTGACCTGTCGCCCCATACTGAGCGGTGACATGACCTTGTCCGACAACAAGGAGAAGGGACCAGGCGACCCCTCCTCCTCTTCGTCTGGTGTACTGAGTCCATTCTCGCGGGCCATTGAGGACCTGCGAAGCCAGCAGGATGAGATGCGTCGCCTCCAGAGAGAGAGCAGACTGACACTATCCGCACGCTGACTGAGCTTTTGCGTACTCAGTCCACGACTCCTCAGCGGGCTTCTGAGGGAGCTGCCGGCGTCGCGATCTCTACCCAGCAGTCGGCTTAGGCACCCGTGACAAGCGCTCGACCTGTCCCACCACCTACTGACCTCCTGGATGATGAGCCACTCATGGCAGGCATTACGGATGATTCCCCGGCTCAGGAGATTCGAGTTCTTTAGGAGCGCCTCCGTCAGCTGCAGACGGGCACCCGATCTCCTCCATTTTCCCCGATATGATCGTCACCTGACTACCCCGGTGACCATCCTCTTCCAGGAGTCTTTCCCAACTCTCGTCCTACTCAGCCTGTGGTTGCTCTCCCCACGGAGCGGCAGCCCAAGGATTTTGAGGCACCACCTCCACGGTACATCAGTGAGGATGGCTTCGACTGCTTGGAGATCCTGTTTCAGGTGTGGGCTACATCTGAGGGAGTGTGGCCTTACTACCACAGCCCATACCAGCCTACAGACCCAGCACTGGTACTGACAGCAGCCCGGGCCATGCACGGTCTCCTCTACGCCATGCCACGCAAGACCGTCATCAACTTCTGCGCCTTCCTTGGCCAGGCCGGCACAGGCACCGACGCCGATCCCCGTGGAGGTTGGGATCTGGCCTTATCACTGCTGGCCACAGAGATGCATGCCACTCGTGCATCACACATTCGTGCTTTCCATTCGCTATGTCAGGGGCCTGCGGAGCGTGCAGTGGATGACTGGCGACGCGCCATGCGCATCTACACGCGCTTGGGGACCTTAGGAGGCACACAGCTGTGGACGCTTTGTATGATTATACTCGGAGTTTACCTCGAGTACACCAACATCTTCACACGGTACAGCGACGCTGTCCTCGAGCCCTTCTCAGCCACTCTGCAGCTGCTTCCTTGGACGCATCAGCTCTTCCTTCAGGTGACCTCAGCCCGCGAGGCAGCCGTAGCCCATCAGGAGACTTGCCTCGCTGCAGCGGCCATCGCATGACCACCATCTTCCCTCCTGTAGTCTCCCTCTTCCTCCTCCATCACTTCCTTATCTTCCTCTTCCTCTTCGAACCCATCTACACCCACGCAGACACGGGACGTTACAGCAGCCGCCCAGGGGAAGAAGAAGAATAGGAAGCGTGCATCAGGTCAGCAGCTGTCGTCATCCAGTGATAGCAGTGGCCGTTCTGTGCACTGCTACAACTATGGAGGCGCCCATCGCTACACCGAGTGCTAGCAGCCGCTTGACTGGGCGCGGATCACCCGTGGGCTCCAGGCTGCTCACGCTCTCCATTCCACGCCTGGCACGTCACCCGCATCCTCCTCCGGGCGCGCGGCGGCCACGACTGCAGCTATTCTTGCCTCCTCACCAGCGAGCAGTAGCGATCCGGACCCACACGACCGCACCATCGCCGAGCTTCGCCACCTTCTTACACTACGCTTTTAGGAAGGTGCGAGTGTATTGTCATCGTCGGGTGGTTCTTAGACTGTTTGTTTGTCCATTCTTGTGGCTCGTGACGACGAGTGTGGGGGAGCACAATTGGCATGTGATGATGATGGACCTGATTGCACCGAGTGGATTCATGAGTCTCATCTTTGTGTTGTGCGTCGTTCCTCCCCACTGACGGCTCAGCGTCCCTCTGATGCCGAGTGTTCCATTGCTCGTTGTACAGTGACGTCCACCAGCCGTGACTCTGATTGCACTTGGATCATCGATTCTGGTGCCACCCATCACATGACGTGCCGTCGTAGTGACGTTGTTGTTCTCGGTCCTGTCACGTCTGTCCGTTCCGTTTGTACAGGGTCTGGTCAGTCCTTGCCAATCCATGGTGTTGGGGTTGTATGCTTTGATGGTCCGTCTGGCCCCTTGTACCTTTCTGACGTGTTGTTTGTGCCTGATCTTGAGCTCAGCTTGCTTTCTCTGCATTCTTGCACCTTGATGGATCTCTCTGTGGAGCATATCGCTGACTCAATGATTGTGACTGCTATTGACACCCATAGTGACATCCTGCGTGCTTCAGTCATAGATGATCTATATCGCATCGCTCGGCCCTCCTCCCCTTGCTCTTCCTCTTCCTCCGGTCGTGTTTTTGTCACTGGTGTTCTATCTCCGGAACACCAGAGGTTGCTTCATCGTCGTCTGTGTCAGGTGGGCTCCGACATTGTGTCGAATCTCATCCGAACACAGCCCGCTCTCGGTCTTGACGTGGCTTCTTTCGAGAAGCCACCCAAGACTGACTGTCTTTTTTGCGCTCAGGGGAAGATGCACCGGTGCACCTACCCTCACTCTCGATCCCGAGCGCTTTGGCCTCTCAAGTTGGTTCACTCAGACCTTCTCGGCCCTCTCCCGATCGAGTCCCTGTCCGAGAGGGGCCGGTATATTCTGACTCTGACTGATGACTTTACCCGGATGCGGTGGGTCTACCGCCTGCGTCAGAAGAGCGACGCCGCCCTTGCGGTTTGCCTCTGGCTAGTGATGGTTGAGCGTCAGTCCCGCCACACGCTACATACCTTCCGCTCGGATCGCGGCGGCGAGTTCCTTGGCAAGATGGACTCCTTCTTTGCTGAGCACGAGATTTTTCACCAGGTCTCCGCTCCTGCTACGCCACAGCAGATTGGTGTATCTGAGCACTGGAACCGCACCATGGAGGATGTGGTTCGCACCATGCAGTTTGAGTGCGGTCTCCTGGAGTGTCTATTCTTTGAGGGTTTCGCCTACATGACTTGGGTCTGGAACCGCCTCCCGCACGGTCCGCTTCCGGACCATATTACACCGTACGAGCTCTGGTTTCAACACCGTGCTGACCTTTGTCTCGCTCGCGTCTGGGGCTCCCTGGCCTCCGTGTGGTACACCAAGGACCAGCAGGGGTCCAAGGTCTCACCTCGGGGCCGCTTGTGTGCCTTCATAGGAATTTCCCCGTGGTTGAAGGCCTGGCGCTTCTGGGACCCTACTCGTCGTCGCGTCATTAAGTCCCGCGACGCGCTGTTTTTTGTGTCTCTCACCCACCGTGACCTGACTTCGATCACAACACTCTTCGCCACCCATGTTCCTTCCTGTGAGGGTTCTCTGCGGATGGGGGAGATGTCCACGCCATCGAGCACCTCTCATCAGGCTGATGTGTTCGCTCAAGCCCCCTCTTTGTCTCCGGCGCTTGATGATCCGGCGATCATTGCCGTTGGTCCAGAGATCTCACTTGTACAGTCTGTTTCACACCCCACAGGTACCTCTGTTCCCACGCCTCCTTCTGCACGAGCATATGCATCTGCTGGCACTCCTATGTCCGATCCAGCCTCGCCCACTCCCATTCCTACGTCGGCTGGTACTCCTGTCTCAGTGTTAGGTCCAGTCTTGCTTGTTCCAGCTGTCACACCCAGCCCCGTGTTCCCCACACACACATATCTTCACACAGCGTCTCCGGCTGCCTCGTCTCAGCCCTCACCAGCTGTGGTCACACATGTCCCTGAGCCTGAGGTGCGTCCCTCGACCTCAGGTTACTCCCGTGAGCCCAGTGGCTGTCTTCGACCACTGGATTCCGGAGCTCAGCGAGCGTAAGGCCCCGAACCCAAGCCCTCCTCTCATAGCATCGCGAGTGGTGACCTCGGCACAAAGGCCCTAGGCCTGAGTGTCCGCACTGAGCTCACAGAGGTACGTCCAGCATGCCCCGTAGGGCACGACCTCGTCAGTCGCGAGTTCCATATCGCCTGTGACGCAGCAGCTGATCTCGTGGTCGTCAGGCCCGGCACTGAGGCGTGTGCACTTGCCACGCAAAGATCTCCCTCTATGGCGCCCGACCCGGGCACAATGAGGGAGGCTCTCTTATCACGAGATGCTGACGCTTGGCGTGTTGTCTACGAGGATAAGCTTTGCGCTATCCGAGAGCACAAAGTCTACAAGCTTGTTGACCTTCCTCCTGGGAGGAAGGCTATACAGGTCAAGTGGGTCTTTCGCAAGAAGGTGAAGCCGGATAGCTCAGTGGAACGCTACAAGGCCCGCTTGGTCATCAAGGGGTACCCTCCAATTGAGGGAGTCGATTACACTGAAACTTTTGCCCCTCTCGGCCGCATGACCTCAGCTCGAGCTCTGTTCGGTGTGGTGGCTCAGCATGATTGGGAACTACACCAGATGGATGTGAACAATGTGTTCCTCCATGGCTCTCTGGATGAGGAGATTTATGTGGCTCAGCCACCGGGCTTTGAGGACGATGACAAGTTCTCGCGCTTGCACAAGTCCTTGTACGGCCTCAAGCAGTCTCCGCGGTGTTGGAACCGAGAGATCACCGGCACTTTGTCTCGTGCAGGATACGTGCATAGTGAGGCAGACCCCTCTCTTTTCGTCCTACCGACACCTGAGTGGTTCACCGCCATCCTGGTCTATGTCAATGACCTTCTGATCACGTCTCCGTCCTTGGAGGCCGTGAAGGAGGCCAAGGCTTTCCTGCAAACTGCCTAGAGGATGAACGACCTTGGTCTTGTATTGGTGTTTCTCGGTATGGAGATTGTGCGAGATCGCAGACATCGGACACTGTTGTTGCATCAGGCCCGATGCGCACGAGTCATGGGGGAGCACTTTAGCGATCTCCTTGGTGCAGTGCCATCCACTTCCACACCTCTTACACCAGATGGCCAAGATGCCCTGAAGGTGGATGACCCTACACAGCTGGGGGAGACAGTGGACGTGACCTTGTATGTCCGTCTCATCAGATCTCTGATGTTCCTGGCCACTACCACGCGTCTTAATATCGCGTTTGCCATCAACCTCCTCGCTCAGTTCTTGCAGGCTCCATGTGCGAGAGCCCTTCATGCGGCTGTGCGAGTGGTGTAGTACGTGGTCTCCACGCCGTACCTCGGACTCAGTTTTCGTCGACAGTGTTCAGTGATCCTTGACGGCTACACCGACAACGACTCGGCCTGGAGCCCAGATGGGCGCAGCCATACTGGCTATGTGTTTCTGCTCGGTGGCACTGCTCTGTCTTGGCGAAGTGGGAAGCAAGGCTGCATCACACGTAGTTTGTCGGAGGCAGAGTACGTTGCTTTGGGCGCAGGGGCTGCTGAGGAAGTATGGCTGTAGCGCTTGTTCCTTGAGCTTGGGCAGTCAGTACCCGCCATTGTGCTGCGTTGCGACAACCAGAGTGCTCTCGCCATTGCGGAGAACTCCGGTTTCTTTCATGCTCACACAAAGCATATTGCGGTTGAGCATCACTTCGTTTGTGATCTGGTGGAGTGACGCGTGATCTCCGTCATGTGGGTTAGTACTATCATGCAGCGTGCTGATTTCTTGATGAAGGCACTAGCTCGCGGAAAGTTCCTGGTGGCCATTTGTTCTATTGGGCTTCACCCCATGCCTGAGAGTGGCTGAGTGTGGGATGCGCGTCTCTGCCTCATTTGTTTGTGTCACTCACTATTGTGTTCGTACCAGTGCTGCACGTGTATGGACATGCGTACCATCGGGTCATGGGGGAGTGTTGTGATTTGTGACGTTCGTGTACAGTTTACTGTGACCACTCAGCCATGTCCATACTTGTGCAGATCCCTAAGGCAGGCCCCGATGACACCGGTGCGACGACTGGCGGCGGACTACAGGCTTGGAGCTGGCCGAATACCGTTCCAGAGCCCCAGATGCTACTGGGACTCTCTGCTGTCCTTTCTACAGCTTGCAGGCGTCTTTCAGCGGACTGGCCATGAGCCCTATTTGCTTGTTTTTGCATTGTATGTCCACTGTCTGATGATGGATGCATGCATGTGACCAGTCGTAGCGTCCGCCTTTTGATCCTGCACGTCTAGGTTCAGACGGCGTAGCATTTTGACATGTGTGTGCAGAGTTACGGCCAAAACAATGGTTTTGGGCCGGTTGTAGGACAGCTCTTGGACTGCCGCGTGTGACACCTGCCGTGCGCCGCGGCAGGTATTTATGCCTTGGACCTGTCATTTGTTATCTCTCTCTGCATATGCTATTGAAGCACACTTTGTCTTGTGTCTCCTAGCCAAACCCTTGCCGTTGTGTGCACGACCTGTGACTGTCGTCACCGTCTGACCAGACACTGACGCCTAGTCAGCGGCTGTGTTGCTAGGAAGCTTCCACACATTTTCTCAGCAGCAGCACACAACAGCGACAACATTGAGTAGCAGCAGCAGTAGCAGCTAGCAGCAGCAGCAGCAGCGGCGCGACAGCGGCAGCGCGCAACAGCAACAGTAGCGTGGCAGTGCCAGCGTGTAGCAAGAGCAGCGTGCAGCTAAAGCAGCACGCAGCACCGCCGCTACATAGCAGTAGTGCGCAGCTGCTGCCACAGCTACGTGGCTACTGTTGGAAGCACAAGGGTAGCAGCGGTAGCAGTCGAGCGGAAGCTACTACGGAGCTTTTGCGCAGCTTCTTTGCGGCTGCCCCGGAGCAGGCACCCAACAGCCACGAGGGTTGTAAAAAAGGGAGAAACTATGCTGACATCAGCATTTTCCTTGCTTACATCATCAGGTCCTTGCTAATGTCAGCAAACTCTTGTTGAGGTCAGCACCTGCCTTAGTCAAATTTTGGGGTCGGAAAGTCAAAATTGCCAGCGTTTGAGCACCCTGAGAAACGCTGACGGTTTTGAAATTCAACCGGTTTTGACGTCCCGGTCCATACTAAGCGCCGACATGGCTCCAACCGGTGACAAGGAAAAAGGACCACCAGATCCCTCCTCCTCCTCCTCAGGGGTTATGAGCCCACCTTTGCAGGCCATTGCGGACCTGCGAAGTCAGCAAGATGAGATAAGTCGTCAACAACAGTAGTAAACGGACGCCATCCGTGTGCTCACTCATCTTATTCGTGGTCAGACCATGGCCCCACAACAGACATCCGGGGGACTCGGCGGTGCCATACCTTTTGCACAACAGTCAGCATCTACAACGAGGAGAGCAGCAGGATAGGACACGTCACTTTTAGATCCTTTGGATGAGGACCTTGGCATGCCTGTATGGAGGATGACACCCATGAGAGGGAGATTCACGAGCTTCAGGATAGTCTCCGCCACCTTCAGACACGTTCCGGTTCCCTGTTCCTGAAGATCCGATCCTCGCTTGATCCCTACTTCGGCGACTTTCCTCACCCCGGTGTCCTCCCCATCCCTCACCTTTCTCAGCCTGTGGTTACTCTCTCCTCAGAGCAGCAACCCAAGGACTTCGAGACACTGCCTCTACGCTATGTCAGCGAGGACTGCTTTGACTGCTAGGAGACCCTCTTCTATGTCTGGGCCACTTCAGAGGGGATGTGGCCCTACTATCACAGTCTGTATCAGGTTACAAACCGTGCTCAGGTACTGACAGCGGCTTGGGCGATGCGCAGACTCCTTTACGCCATGCCATGCGAGACTGTTCTAGACTTTCGCCCGTTCATTCGAGAGGCCAACACGGGCGTGGATGCTGATCCACGTGGGGGCTGGGATCTGGCTCTGTCCTTGCTTGTTGTAGAGATGCATGCCACCCGCGCAGCTCACACTTGCGCTTTCCACTCCCTTCATGAGGGACCTGTCCATTCCACAGCTGATTACTAACTGTGCGCCATGCGCATCTACACGCGCCTAGGGACTTCAGGAGGTACACAGCTCTGGGCGCTTTGCACACTCATGATCAGAGTCCGTCTTCAGCACGCAGACATCTTCTCGGGATAGAGTGACGACATGCTCGAGCCCTTCTCCACCTCCCTTCAGCTTCTTCCTTTGGTCACATCAGCTCTTCCTCTAGGTGACTTCCACCTGCAAGGTAGCCGTGGCCCACCAGGAGAATTCTCTTTCTGCAGCGGTCATCGCGTCGTCGCCGACGCCCCTCGTGCAGACCACTTCTTCATTCTATGGCACACCCTCCTCTTCCCCTTCGACCCGGCTACCCTGACTCCGATGCAGGGTGTGGCAGTTAAGAGTTGTCTAAGGAACGTTTTGGAACTTGTTTCATGGTAAATGGTCCACTAGAGAATAAGCTAGGGCAAAAAACGTGGGGCGGCCATGGATTTCAAACACAAGTATGGGTTTAAGAGGAGTGCCCCCTCTTACGGGTGAGGATCGCTAGTAGATCCTCACCCAGCGGCCGGCGAGTGAAGCTCGCCGACCCACTATGAAGTGCGAGGGTAAAGCCCTCGCACACCCCCTCGACGTTGGGGTTCCGAACTCGGATGCCCCGGGGTAGATCAGCAAAACCAAAGTGCAGACAAGCCTATAGTTGTCTCCAAACATGTCTCCAGCGGAGGGACTAATCTAGGTCTCAAAGAGGTTTCAGAAAAAAGCTTCTACAATAGGTCAGCCAAGTGAGCAGCCAAGTAGAGGGAGTCAACAAGCCACGTGGCCAGGGTGGAGACGAGCACGCACGGGCGCTAACATCGGGATGTCATATGCTCACGATGCGTCGCCTCCACTCCCGGGACCAACGTGTCCTGCGCACTCACGGCCACAAGCAATATATGCACATAGGAATTAACATGCCCCCTTGGACGGGAGTGCGGCCGACTTGCAGCCCAATCTATGCAGTTGAAACAGGAGGGAAGGAGAAGGAAGGGCTTTGGTGAGGAAGTCCGCTAACTGTGCCTCCCCACTAATGGCACAAACTTGAACGATGCCAGCTTCAGCTGCCTCCCGTACAAAGTGGTATTCAGCGTTGATATGCTTAGTGCGTGGATGCAATACACCATCATTGGCAGTGATGCGACGTGCAGCAGAGTTGTCGCTTTACAATGACACAGCAGGCACATCAAACCCTAGCTCTTGCAACAAGCGTGCAAGCCAAATGCCCTGACACGCTGCCTCGCCCAATGCCATGTACTCAGCTTCAGCAATGCTGCATGCCACACATGACTGCTTTGCACTACGCCACGACACTGCAGTGCCCCACACCCGAAACACGTAACCACCCCGGCTGCGGGCTGCACGATCACGAGCATAGTCGCTGTCACAAAAGCCATCAAGCATTGGATCCAAAGTCAAAGCAAACACCAGTCCAAGCTCAGATGTGTCCAACACATAGCGCAGAAGCTTGAGCAATGCCTTGTGATGCGTGCTGTAGGGTTGTTGGCTGAACTGAGCAAGCACGTTGACAGCACTCGAGATATCCGGTCGTGTAGTGGTGGCCAAGTATGACAAGCTGCCCGTGATCTGTCGGTACAGTGTAGGATCAGTTGCTGGTCCATAGTCCGTTTTCCGTGCGTCCAGCAAGTGAGCATAGACATCTGGGCTCATGGGGGAATGTTGTGGTGATAAATTTTGCACTAGGTGTTCGAACCGCGCGGTGAGATGTGCGATGAACCGTCCCTGATGCAAGGCAAGTGTGCGTGCTGGTCTGTTTCTGACTATGGTCATGCCAAGAAAATTCTGTGCTTCACCCAAATCTGTCATGCGGTAGTGTGCAGTGAGCAGTGCTTTGGTTTGTGCTATGAGTTTGGATGAGGGAGACAAGATCAACAGGTCATCCACGTAGACAAGCAGGGCAATTGGAGCACCGCCCTCCCAGCGCAGAAACAAAGAAGGATCGCAGACATTTTGTGTAAACCCACCATGTTCCAGTGTGCTTCGGATTTCTTTGTTCCAACATCTTGGGGATTTTTTGAGACCATAGAGGGCTTTTAACAGCAACCATACCCTGTCGAAGCGTCATCAAAGCCTTCCGGTTGTTTGACGTAAATTTCCTCTTCAAGAGGACCATTGAGAAAGGCATTTTTCACATCCATTTTGTGGATGTCCCAGTCCTCACGTGTCGCAACTTCTAGCAACGCGCGACCTGTCCCATACTTTCTTATAGGTGCGTAGGTGTCAGTGAAGTCCTATCCTGGTATTTGATGAAACCCCTTTGCCACCAATCTGGCTTTGTACTTTTCAATCAGGCCAGCCAGGTTACGTTTTACTTTGAACACCCATTTGGCATCAATTGCTTTTCTTCCAGGTGGCAACGGCATCAGCTGATACGCGCCATGATCTAGGAGGGTGTTCAGCTCATCCATCATGTCCTTCTCCCACTCAGGAGCATCGACGCGTCCCCTCGCCTCTGTTACCGTTACTGGTTCAGTTAGTGAGGTTTCATCGCTGTTGACACTGACTGTGTGAAAGAACTGTTTGTAATCAACCCGAGGTAGAGTACGTAATGATCTCCGCATGGGCGCAAAGGGTTGTGCTGATGTCACTTGAGCTTCAGTGGGCCTTTCTGTGGACTCCAGGCCAGGTGGGGGCGATGGAGTACCTGAGTCTATGCTTGCGAGATCTGTAGGAGTGGGAAGATCTGTAGGCAGAGACGAGGCTACACCGAGATCTCGTGACAGTGTTCTGCCAGACCATTGGGCTTGGCTGGGGACAAAAACAGGCACACTCACGTACTGGGGATAATGCTCAGGGAGGGGCATTGGCGGTGCCTGCCGCAGCATGCGGAACTCCTTGTACGGCATGTGTTCAAGGAAAGACGCATCTCGGCTCTCAACGAAAGCATGGTTCGTGGGATCCCAAAATCGTCATGCTTTTTAAGGGTGAGAAACTCCAACAAACACACACCAGAGCCCACGGGGACAAAGCTTATGTTCGCGTTGAGGTTGAGGAAACCACACGCAAGCCATAGTTCCCCAAACCCGCGCCAGTCTCAAGTCAGCCTTCTCCCCAAACCAGCGTTCCCAAGGTGTCACTGCCTTTGGCAGTGGACCTTGCGGGACACGATTCCACACCCAAGTGACATACTTAACTGCCTCCTCCCAGAAACTGAACATTAGACCTGATTCAGTGAGCAGTGTACAAAGTGCATCGCCCAAAGTTCTGTGCCACCGTTCTGCAACCCCATTCGGTTGTGGCATATAGGGCGCAGTGGTCTGATGTTCTATGCCTTTGGCCCTAAGTTCAGCGGTCAGAGTTCCCAGAAATTCCCCTCCCCTGTCAGTTTGCAGTACCAGAAGCTTACACCCTATCTGTCGCTCTGCTAGGGCTATCCACTCCGTGATAGCTCTTTGAGCATCTGCCTTGGATTCCAGCAGGAAGGCCCAACGGAAGCGAGTGTAATCATCTGTGAGAGTCAACACATACAGTGAGCCGTATTGAAGGGAGGAGACCGGCATGGGTCCGGTGAGGTCAGCATGAACCAGTGCAAGGGGTATTGTGCTCTCACTACAGGACCGAGGGAACGTTTATCTATGAGCCTTGCCTTCATGGCACTCTAGGCATGCACCATCCTTAAGACCATGGGTACAATCCGTTGGGCGAATACCATGAGCAGACTCATGCTTCAACATGTCTGCGACGGCCTCGGTATGAATGTGTGCCAGTCGGCAGTGGATGAGCTCAGTGTGCTTTGAGTCCATGACAGTTACTATGTGTGCTTGTGGTTGGCGTGAATGTGTCTGTACAAGGGGAAAGAGTGTGAGCCGGTACAACATGTCAACATGCAGTGGCCCATCCGCCAGCAGCTCACCCGTAGCATCATACAGCATACATCTCTGCTTCTGCGTTACTGTGGACATGTTAGCTTGCTTGTCCAGTTGTCCACCAGACAAGAGATTCACTTTCAGCCGTGGAACATACAGCACACCAGTCAACCACAGCACACCCCCCGGCGCCTACAGCGCAACGGTACCCACACCCTCAACATGCAAGATCTCCCCTGATCCAATTCCCACACCATCCACACCGTGCGCAGCGTGCAAGGCAACAAACAGCTGACAATGCGGGGACATATGATGCGATGCTGCGGTGTCAAAAAACCACTCATGCATAGGAAAGGCATGGCTCGTGGTAACATGGGTGTGACCTAGCCTCTGACCTGGCTCCTGAGGTGTGATGGAAATCGTTTCAGGCAGCTGAGGCTCTGGCGATACCGCCCAGCCAAATCCCGACGGTGGAGCAGCTGGTTGCTGAGCCTGGGCCGTCTCTGTGTAGACACGCTGAGCCCACTCTGGTACAGGTACTGGGACGCTCGAGAAGGACGGCACGTAGTATGGGCCATGATAGGTCGGTGGTGCAGGTGTTGGTGGTATGGCAAATGGCTGCTGCATGGACGGTCCAAACGTTGCCGCACCAAAGGGGACCAATGCAGATGGGGTAGACCGTGTCCTGCACTATGTGGTCCACTCCATCATCTGCCATTGCAGTGTGGGGCACCAATGCCAGAAGTGCCCTGCCTGGTTGCAAAAACTGCACCTCTGAGATCCATGGCCACCACCACTAGTTCCATGCCCTCAGCCACCACCACCACCGCCTGAGGTGCCTCGTCCTCCTGAACCACTGCCCCCACTTTGTGTGTGTGTGTGTGATGGGTGGAAGGAGCTACACCAGTCGGGGAACTCTGATGCACGTATGCTATCGGGGCGCTCCATGCATCGCGGGCTTCCCCTCTGAGCACATCTTCGTAGTTGCGGAGTTGGGCGAAGATGACGGAGATATCAATACCCTCGGTCTCCGCCACCGGATGGCATCGGACGACGTCACGGCAGAAGTCCTTGTACTGCTCGCCTAGATGTAGTAGCACGAGATCCAACCACTCCAGGATAGAGCATGCCGCGCCGAGCCCAAGTAGACGGCGCCAAATGTCCATGGCCTCATCCCAAAATTCTGCTACGGGTGCTCCAGGCTTGGGGGAGAGGTTACGCAACTAGTCTCGCAGGGTCACGATGAGGGTCATGCCCTGTTCTTCCTGCCGAGTGGTCAAATGCTTCCACGCCTCATGCGGTCGAGGGTCTCCCGTGCGAGAGTCAAAAGGATCCGCTCCCCTGCCCCCAAAGCGGTACTCGCGTAGGGCGTATGACTGCGACTCCGAAAGCGCGCGGCGGAGTGCATTAAATGCGCGAAGTAGGATTTGTGCTTCAGCAGTATCGGGAGCTGGCTGAAGGTAGTAGACCTCCACGCCATGCTCGGCGGACCAATCAAGGAACAAGTCCCTCCAAGCTAGGAAGTCCCTTGTCCCTAACTGTGGCGGTGACAGGTCCTTAGATCCTAAACCCAGTTGTGCCATCGCGGCGACCGTGAGGGTCATGGCCGAGGGTTCACCTCCATCTCCTCCTTGAGCCCCATCGACCCTCCCACCAGCAATACTACCTCCGGCGTTCGACATTCTCATTGCCGAGGGTGCTGGTCTTGACTAGATGACCCTCCTGCCAATCAAGAAAAATTCGACAGCAATTCGCCGGGCCCACTTTGGGCCCAGTTTTTGGACGAGAGCCCTAGGCTCTGGAAAACCACCAGTAGGACTGCATGGGGACCTGCAACCGACCCCCAGTCCTTTCCCTTTCCCTTTCCCACCCCACCTGAGCAGTCCCTCCCTGTTTGGGTAACCCTTGGGGTGTCTAGGAGGTTGGTGCCGTCGTCCCACGGCCACCAAACGAATTGCAAACGGCTCCGCCCCCTCAGCGCCTCATGCCCTGTCTGTGGGGCGTCCAAGGTACGTTTTCGACGCCCCTATACCCGTCGCGGAGCTGCTGTCGGCTCCAGACGCACGTGGTCCTCGTCGTGCACAAATCTGGCCGCCACTACTTCGAGATCCGCCCCTCCGTCTCATCCTTTTCAGGCCCGCGAACCAGCTCTGATACCATAAGAGTCTTCTAAGGAACGTTTTGGAACTTGTTTCATGGTAAATTGTCCACTAGAGAGTAAGCTAGGGCAAAAACTGTGGGGCGGCCATGGATTTCAAACACAAGTATGGGAGTAAAAGGAGTGCCCCCTCTTACGGGTGAGGATATCTAGTAGATCCTCACCCAGCGGCCGGCAAGCAAAGCTTGCCGGCCCACTGCGAAGTGCGAGGACAAAGCCCTTGCACACCCCCTCGACGTTGGGGTTCCGAACTCGGATGCCCCGGGGTGTATCTGCAAAAACGAAGTGCAGACAAGCCTATAGTTGTCCCCAAACATGTCTCCAGCGGAGGGACTAATCTAGGTCTCAAAGAGATTTCAGAAAAAAGCTTCTACGATAGGTCAGCCAAGTGAGCAGCCAACAGGCCACGTGGCAAGGGTAGAGACGAGCACGCACGGGCGCTAACATCGGGATGTCGTATGCTCACGATGCGTCGCCTCCACTCTCGGGACCAACGTGTCCTGCGCACTCACTACCACAAGCAATGTATGCACATAGGAATTAACAACAGTCGCGGCACAGGGGAAGAAGGGTAGGAAGAAGCGTGGTTTGGGCTAGAAGCAGTCACAGCAGCAGCAGCCCTCAGGCGGTAGCAGTCGACGCACTGTCCACTACTATAACTATGGAGGCGCTCATCCCTACACCGAGTGCCAGTAGCCGCTTCACTGGGCGCAGATCACTCGCTGTCTTTAGGCTGCACACGCACAGCGGGTTGCGTCCAACAGTAGAGCCTCCGATCGCGCAATGACCATGACTGTAGCAGTTCCCATTTCCTCACCTGCAAGCAGTGGCGACCCGGACCCGCGTGACCGCACCATCGCCAAGCTCTGTTATCTTCTGGTGCTTCACTTTCAAGGAGGTGCGAGTGTGTTGTCACAGCCATCTGGTTCACCAAATGTTTGTTTGTCTGTGCTCGTCGCTTGTGATGAATTGTGTGGGGGAGGCACAGCTGGCGTGTGATGACGATGGGCCTGACTGAACTGATTGGATTCCTAAGTCACATATCCTGACGATGTGCCCTTCGTCATTCCTTATCACCTGTTGCTCAGCTCTCGTCTGAGGCCGAGTGCTCCATTGCCTGTTGTACAGTGACATCCTCCCGGCGTGATCCCGGTGGTACTTGGATCATTGATTATGGTGCCACTCATCACATGACCTGTCGTCGTAGTGACTCCGTTGTTCTCGGTCCTGTTACGTCTGTTTGCTCCGTCCGCACAGAACCTGGTCAGTCCTTACAGGTCCATGGTATTGGGGTTGTGTGCTTTGACAAAAGGAGGCTCCGTCTGGCCTCCTGTATCTTTTCGAGGTGCTTTTTGTACTTGACCTTGAGCTCAGCTTGCTTTCTGTGCGTGCCTACACACTGATGGGACTCTTTGTGGAGCACACTGCCCACTCCACGACTGTGACAGCTATTGATACTCGTGTCGTTATTCTTCGTGCCTCTGTTGTGGATGATCTTTATCATGTCTCTCAGATTCCTCCTCCTCCCTCTTGCTCCCCCTACCCTCCTGCTCGAGTGTTTGTCAATGGCGTTCTGTCTGCTGAGCACCAACGACTGCTGCATCCTTGCCTGTGTCATGTGGGCTCCGATAGTGTGTCAAAGCTCATTCAGACACAGCCCGCACTCGGTCTTGACATGACTTCTTTCAAGAATCCACCCAAGACCTATCATCTGTTCTGTGCTCAGGATAAGATGCATCGTTGTACCTACCCTGACTCCCGTTCTTGCGCACTTTGCCCTCTTGAGTTGGTCCATTCGGACCTTCTCGGTCCTCTTCCTATTGAGTCTCTATCCGATCGTGGCAGATACGTTCTGACCTTCACTGATGACTTCACCCGGATGTAGTGGGTCTACAGCCTATGCTAGAAGAGTGATGCCACTCTTGCGGTTCGTGTCTGGCTGGTGATGGCTGAGCATCAGTATTGCCATACACTGCATACCGTCCGTTCGGATCGTGGCGGCGAGTTTCTTTGTGAGATGGACATTTTCTTTGCCGAGCACAAGGTTTTTCACCAGGTCTCTTCTCCTGCTATTTCTCATGAGTTTGACGTTTTGGGGACCCCGCCTTTCGTCGCATCGTTGAGTCCCACGACGCGCTCTTCTTTGAGTCTCTCACATGTTGTGATCTGACCTCAATCACATCGCTCTCCGTCACACATGTTCCAACGTGTGAGGCTTCTAAACGAATGGAGGAGTCTAAGCCTGCGAGCACCTCTCACCCTGCTGATGTATCCGTTTGAGCCCCCTCCACTTCTTGGTCTCTGGCTCTTGATGATCTAACGATCATCGCCGTCGGTCCAGATACCTCTTCAGCACAGCCGGCTTGTGCCCCTCTTCCCTTGCACCCCACAGACACCTATGATCTTGTACCTTTGTCCGCCAGTACCCGTGCCTCTATGAGTGGTCCCGCCTCACCTCCTGCTCCTACTGTCACACCCATTGCTGTGTCTCCCACACTCGCATCTCCTTGTACTACTTTACCTGCTCCTTTGCCTTAGCCCTGACCAGTTGTGGTCGTGCCTGTCCCTGAGCCTGAGGTGAGCTCCTCGAGTCCAGGTTACTCGCGTGAGCCTAGCGGTCGTCTTCGACCATTGGTCTCCGGAGTCCAGCAAGTTTCAGGTCCCGCACCCAGGCGCTCCACTTGTAGCATCGCGAGTGGTGATCCCGGCACAAAGGCCCTAGGCCTGAGTCTCCGCACTAAGCACAGAGAGGTACATCTAGCGTGCCTCGTATGGCACAATCCCATCACTCGCGAGTTTCATATCGCTCATGATGTAGCAGCACACCTTTTGGTCGTGAGACCTGGCACATAGGTGTGAGCACTTGCCACTTAGAGCTCTCCCTCTAGGGCGCCTGGTCCGGGCACACTGAGGGGAGCTCTCTTTTTAGATGATGCTAATGCCTGGCGTGCTGTCTGCGAGGATAAACTTCGTGCCATCTGAGAGCACGGAGTTTACAAGATAGTCGACCTTCCACTGGGAGGAAGGCTATTCAAGTCAAATCGGTCTTTTGCAAGAAAGTGAAGCGATATGGCTCACTGGAACGCCACAAGGCTCGCTTGGTCATCAAGGGGTACTCTCGGATTGAATGCATCAATTACATTCATACCTTTGGCCCTTTCGGCCGCATGACCTCAACTTGTACTCTGTTTGGTGTAGTGGCTCAGCATGACTGGGAACTGTACCAGATGGATGTGAACAATGCGTTCCTCCATGGCTCTCAGGATGAGGAGAATTACGTGGCTCGGTCACCTGGCTTTGAGAACGGTGACAAGGTCTGGCGCGTGCGCAAGTCCTTGTACGGCCTCAAGCTGTCTCCTCGGTATTGAAACCAGGAGATCACTAGCACCCTGACTTGTGTGGGATATGTAGAGAGTGAGGCAGATCCCTCTCTTTATCCTACGGACACCTGAGTGGTTCACCGCCATCCTCGTTTATGTGGACGACCTTCTGATTGCGTCTCCTTCCATGGAGGCTGTGAAGGAGGCCAAGGTGGTCCTCGAGATTACCTACAGGATGAAGGACCTTGGTCCTACAGTAGCTTTTCTTTGCATGGAGTATGTGCGCGACTGCAATTTTCGGATACTACTGCTGCATCAGGCTCGATACACACGTGTTGTGGGGGAGCGCTTCAGTGACCTCCTTGTCGTAGTGCCCACGGCCTCCACACCTCTCACACCTGACGGGAAGGATGCCCTAAAGGTGGACGACCCCACACAGCTGGGATAGACAGTGGATGTGACCTTGTACCTCCGTCTCATTGGATCTCTGATGTACCTAGCCACTACCAAATACCCCAACAATGCCTTCACCGTCAACCTCCTTGCACAGTTTTTGCAGGCTCCATGTGCTAGAGCCCTTCATGCGACTGTGCAAGTGGTGCGGTACGTGATCTCCACACCGTACCTCGGACTCTCTTTTCGCAGGTAGTGTTTGGTGGTTCTTGACTGTTACACAGACACCGACTAGGCCTGGGGTCCAAATGGACGCAGTCGCACTGGTTACATGTTCCTGCTCGATGGTACCGTTGTGTCTTGGTGCAACAAGAAGCAGGGCTGCATTGCACGAAGCTTGTCAGACGCAGGTTATGTTGCTCTGGGTGCAAGGGATGCTAAGGCAATGTGGCTGCAGCGCCTGTTCCTTGAGTTGGGTCAGTTAGTACCCACCATTGTACTTCATTGCAAAAACCACAGTGCCCTTTCCATTGCGAAGAATTCTCGTGTCTTTCATGCTCGCACGAAGCACATTGCAGTTGAGCATCACTTTGTGCACGATCTGGTGGAGCGACACGTAATCTCCGTCATATGGGTTGGCACTGACATGCAGCGTGCTGACTTCTTGACAGAAGCACTGGCATGCGGGAAATTTCTGGTAGCCATTCGTTCCGTTGGGCTTCGCCCCTTGCCTGAGAGTGGTTGAGTATAGGGTGTGTCTGTGTCTATGTCATGACTGTTTTTGCACTTGTTCTTGTACTTGTTTCATTGCCACACGTGTATGGACATGCGTACCATCAGGTCATGGGGGAGTGTTGTGATTTGTGACGGTCATGTCGACATGTACAGTTTACTGTGACTACTCGGCCATGTCCATGCCAGTGCAAATCCCTGATGCGGACCCAGGTGATACCGGTGCGTTGTGTGGTGGTGGACTCCCAGCTTGGAGCTGACCGAAGACCATCCCAGAGCTCTAGACGCTGCCTGGAACCTCCTGCAGCTTTTCTGCAACACGTAGGAGTTTATCGGTGGACTGGCTCTGGGCCCGCTTTGCATGTTTTTGCATTGGGTGTCCATTGTTTGATGCCAAATACATGCATGTGACCAGTCATAGGATCCGGCTTGTGATTCTACATGTCTAGGTTTAGATGGCGAAGCGTTCTGACATGTCTATGCTGAATTACGGCTGAAACATTGGCTTTGGGTCGGTTTTAGGGCAGACCTTGTGCTGCCGCGTGCGACACCCGCCGTGCGCCGCGGCAGGTACTTATCCCATGGACCTGTCATTTGTCATTCTCTCTCTGCAAATGCTATTGAAGCATTCTGACGCTTTGCTTTGTGTCTCCTAGCCAGACCCTTGTCGTTGTGTGTACAACTTGTGACTGTCGCCACCGTCTCACCAAGCACTGACGCCTAGTCAGCGGCTGTGTCGCTAGGAAGCTTCTACGCATATTTTTAGTGATTGGATCAGATTTTTAACACCTTACTCTCTGTTTCATTTGCCTATTTGTAGAAGAGTAAACAATAGGCACATAGTTTTGTCTACGATTTCTTCCCATGTAATTGTGAAGCTACGTCGTCCACGGCTCCTAACATAATTTTGGTGTTTGTTCTGGTTGAACCACGAGTTCCTGTCTTAGGTTTGCGTTAAAGCTTTGGCTGTCAAAATCTAGAATTTCGAAACGTTGAGAGCAAATTTGCAGCTTGCTTTGTAGCTCGCACCCATTTTTGACTGCTCAGAGAACGCACATATTGTTGTTCATGGGTGGAAGACATGCAAGTGACCTCTTGACTCTGTTCACATCTCCACCGCTGGTTATGCTGCCTCTCCAGCATAACTGACTGCGCTAGCACTCGATCTGGCGGCAAAGGCAGTCGCACCCTTGCTTTGGCAGCAGCATGTGCTCACTCACCAGCGTGGGTCTGCACCCACGCCGGTCCGAGACTTCCAGACATTGGAACAGCAGCCAAATACCACGTGCATCCGCATGCATGTGCAAGATGCCGCTGCTCTTATGCTCCCAGCAACAGCAGTAGCAGTAGCCAAAGCAGCATAAGCGGCGGGTGTAGTGGCCACAGTAGTAGCACTGACCAGTTGCCCCGAGAGGCACCTGAATAGCCACCACCTTGGTGTTGCCACAGGATACCGAGCCGGTCCCTACATTGTCAACGTTTGCTTATGAGCGTGTGCGCATCGAAGATGAGGTGGCATACTATGAGGTGAGAGCGGAGCGAGAACAGTTGTTGCGATTCCGTCGTAAAGCCTATGCTCATCACCCTGGTGAAGACTACGATACAACTGACTGGGGAGAGGGAGGACGCTGCCAAGTATGCCGCACATTGTCAGTTTGCCTTGGACGAATCACCTATGCCGCAGAACACTCCAACGATGGGGCCTCCACAGATCAACGTACTCTTCAATCTCCTCTAAGCTCACCCGTTGCCCATAGGACGCGTCTGCAGAGTCAGCCTGCTGCACTTGGTGGGGAGGAAAATGCAGCCAAAGAAGCCGCTCATGAACAATGGGTTCATCGCTCCCCTTCTTCCCCAGTTGTCTCTGGCTCAGAGTCGGCTACATCAGCACCATTTGACATCTTTTCTGTTCTAGACCAGTCTACAGTGTCGCTGTAGCCTCCAACTTTGCTGCCACTACATGTGCTGCTCGCGCACCTGCTACTACCGCTACAGGTAGAGCTGTTCATACATACACAATAACCATTGATCAAGGACGCCTTGCAGGGACAGTCAACATAGTCACCCGGGTTGCTGCTACACCAGACGTAGGTAGGTAGGTAGGTAGGTAGGTAGGGTAGGTGAGCACTCACTTTGCCGCTCGGCATGATGAGCATGGCACTCTTGCTTGCTCTCTCCCTCCCCCCCC
>SZWC01001065.1:0-33239 GCA_023375785.1 Penium margaritaceum | reverse complement strand
AGGTCGCCGGGGATTCCGGCCGACGAGCGTCCGTAGGAATCCCCGATCCATCAATGGGGAGTTGAAATTCCTTTTTTGTTTTCTTTTACATGTTGTTCAACTTTTCACCCTCGTTTGAGATATAAACTCTACAAAAACCCACTCCCTCATTACACCCAGGGTTTATTTTTGCGCGGAAACCTACTGGGCCCGCTACCACGGGGCCCAGGAGGTTCCCTTTTAATGCATGGGGAGACTTGGACCACCCATGCAAACTTCCCGTAAACCACTTACAAAAAATCACAAACCCTTCTATGAAGGAGTTTGTGATAATTGGGTCAAAAAAATATGACGTCAGCATGTTGAAGCCGCATCCATGCGACGTCCACATGCTATCTTTTGACAAATCAAGGGGTATACTGTTTATTTTCTATGCCTCAAAACTTGCGTCCTTGCAGAAGGGACGAGTAAGGCTTATTATTCTGGGATAAGGGTGGTTGAGGCTTATCGTTCTGGCGGACGGGTGGATGAGGCTTATCATTCTGGCGGAGGGGCGGATGGAGCTTATCGTTTTGACGGATGGGCGGATGGGGCTTATCGTTCCAATGGAAGGCCGGATGGGGATTATTGTCTGAAACGAGGGGTATATGGGCTTTCCGCCCTTCTTGAAAACACCGACATCCAAGTCATCTTTGGACTCTTTTTTACTTCTCGACAATTGTTATACCTGCTGTCAAAAAGTTAACATGCTGCTGGTCCGGCAATGCCGCTCGACCAGCAAGTTACTTGCCATCTGGTAGTTATCCGACAAAAGTGCACTGAATGAAAAATCCAACGGAACAACAACCTCACACTTGTCATTGCAATTGTTCTATTTTAGATTATTTGCCACCCCTCCTCCCCCTCCATAGTCCAGTTTTGGACCTCTTCACAATCCCGGATAAGGAGCAAGAAATACTTTGTAAATACGGCGCTGAGATTGTCGTTCATTTTTATTTCTTAAGGCCACCCGATAAACTCAGTGTGTGTGATAAAAAAGCATTGCGAGAATTATGAGCTAAGAATGTATTAGATGTAAAGTCAGAATCGTATAAATCTCAGTTGAAGGTCAGTGCATGCCAATGAATGATCTTAAAACATATGAATATCTATAAATCATGAATTCATTGGCTAGCGCCAATGATTCATCCTTATTCATCAATGACTCACGGACGTTCATTGACTTGTTCACTTGTGTAAACTACCTGATCACTCGCGTGGTATTTATCGTGCAGTTCCATATTCACTTGCCACACACACAGGTCACCTTGAGGGGGATGGGGGATGGCATGTTGAACCCAAAACCGGATCCCCCTTGCCCCTCCTCTCCCCAACCCCCCGCCACCAGTCAAGTGCATAGGGGGGGTGCATGTAGAAGTGTGTAGCTCTTGCACTTATTGCCGGCAGATGATTACAAGAGTTCGAATGAGATATTTCGTGGAATGTTCTTCCCCCGAAATGAAATGTTTTACATCCACAATATCTAACTGCACAATGGGTTGTACACCTCCTAACACACTTCTCACGTAATCCTCGTGGGATTGCGGGAGGGACCGCGCGGTGGGGGGGGGGGGGGGGGGTATGTGTTGCTGATGAACTGAAAGTATCAACCACTACCGCAAAGAGATCTCCTCATCTTCTGGTTCTAACATCTTTCAAATAGACCATCTAGAGACCAATCGGTCTTCCAACAGCTAGAAGTGTGTCTCCATATTGCTTTAGGCAGTTGTTAATTTCCTCAACATTTGAACTCTAATGGTGAACATTTGTAAAAAGAATACATCATAGTAAAAGAATAACATAACAATGTATTAAAAAAACTCTTGTACATTGTGTTTTTGGAAGTGTACTTACTTTTGACATGCATCCTAAGTAGAAGTTGAAGAAATTTCCCATAAATGATAATCCATGTGAGAGGTCTTCTGGAAGAACTGTGACGGGAGCATTGATTCATTTGTGTTTTAGAAGGTTCCTATTACCTTTCAATTTCCACTGTAGGAGTTATAGGGAATTTCCTAGTATTCTCTTGTGTATGGTTATGTACGGTACATACTATTGGAGGAGTGTATGAATGAGGAATGATTGGTTCTAAATGCTTTCCTTGCTTCATCGAGGTAGAGATCATCAAAGAAGTTCTATACACTACGTTAAGTGTGTGTAAAGGTAAGTGATGTGACATGAAAATTGTATGAATTTGTGCTCTCTTTCACCTTGCACAACCCCCTTCTAACATATATTTTGGGAGGAGGGTGTGTTAGTTGGAAATGCACATGGGGAATGCATGAGGAAGTGTATGAATGATCAAGTGTTTCACGAATGTAGATAAACACCTATGTGATGAGATAGAGGTGGACTAGAGGTGAGGGGGAGGAGGTTGTTGGGTGAAAGTGTATATGGGGATTGAATGTGGAGTTGCATGGAAGTATGAGTGTAGTGTGGATCAAATTGTTCATTATTGTGAAATGTAGCTTGGTCAAGGCTAGAGCCAAGTGGAATTGGGGCATAGGAGCTGAAAGTGTAAGTGGCGAGTGCATGTGGAGGTGCACCCTTAGAACAGTTAGTTTTTCATTTATTTTTGCACTTGTGTGNATAGAGGTGGACTAGAGGTGAGGGGGAGGAGGTTGTTGGGTGGAAGTGTATATGGGGATTGAATGTGGAGTTGCATGGAAGTATGAGTGTAGTGTGGATCAAATTGTTCATTATTGTGAAATGTAGCTTGGTCAAGGCTAGAGCCAAGTGGAATTGGGGCATAGGAGCTGAAAGTGTAAGTGGCGAGTGCATGTGGAGGTGCACCCTTAGAACAGTTAGTTTTTCATTTATTTTTGCACTTGTGTGGGGTTTTGAGCAATTAAATCAAGTGGATCACAGAAGGCCGGGGTAAACTTCTTTAAGTGTATGTGGCGAATGCACGAGGACGTGTATAAAAAAACATTGTTGCATGGATGATGGTGTATACTAGTGTACAACGTCTCAGGTTCAAAGCTACAATCACGTGGGAGGGGTTTAATGCTGAAAGTGAACGTGGGAAGTGCATGTGGAGGTGCGTTAAAAGGGGTTATATGTGAGATAATTATGTTCACTAGTGAAACATGCGTGGTTCAAGAGAGAGGAGTGTGAAAGGTGATCTTGAAGTGAAAGTGTATGTGGTAAGTGTATGAGGATGTGTTCAAAAGAATGTGTGTGGCATGAATAAACTGCTCACTAGTGTAAACTTGCATAAAAACAAGAAAGTATAGTGTCAGAAAGACTTTAAAATGGTAGACATGGTAAAAACTATTGTATTTTTTACAAATGTTGAAGTGGATATGACACTGGTACTCATGGAAACCGAATTGAGTATAAGAGAATATTTACTAGAGAAGAAACTTGGATATTGTACCCTTAAATTTGTAAATTATAACACAATTTTGACGTAATACAATGTGTTTTGAGGACCATTAGGTGACCTATTCTGGATTCATTTACCTGGAGTGGGCTACTTTTGACCCTTTTTTAGTGAATTACGACATAGAAGTGTTGCCGGTCTTCCTCGTGGCTCCGAGGAATATGTCCAGTCAATATCAGACATATTTGACATGTTCAGTCAATCCTCCCACCACCGCTCCTTATCCCCCCCTTCCCCCTTGTACCTCCCTCGCAACTCTGAAGTGTACATGGGCATTGTCTGAGAAGGTGAACAATACTGTGTACGCATATCCGGCTCGACTGTGCACTTGTACGTATTCATTCTCGTGAGGTCTGCAAACATTCCAAACTTCTCCCAAAAACATTTCTTCAACGTCCTGTTTGACAGTAGTACACTTTTGGGGTCCTCCATTGCTACTACTGTGTGGCGTTTTCTTGCTTAAAGAAAGCATATACGTACCCAATTGCATGAGGCATAAGCACTCTTGTAATACAGAGGCAAGACCTTTGTTTTGAACTGGGGTGAGTAGACATGGTTGGGACAATCGGAAGCCGTCGAACGGACGAAGCAATAGTATTTTGGTTTTTTTATTGATGCTCATATTTATTGAAAGTACAATGATGTAAGTGTTCTACAACAAAATACATGGAATCTTCACGTTGGACCTGTCAGAAGGTCTAATGACTACCTTTGTTGTTCGATCATACTCTTCGACGGTGCCCTGTTTTTGCACAGTGTCTGACAATTGATCTCCACAAAGAAGCTGATTGCAAAAACGTGAGTTTATAGGTGCAAAAAGAAGGTCAAGGTTTTTTTCTAGAAGAAACGGCTCCTTTCTAAATTAGATAAGACAAATGGATATGAGGTATCTTCCAGCCGCCACTCTTCATTATGCACACAACATTTGTGCACACAATGGCATGCGGCAACATGCATGAATTTTGTGACTTGCAAATCCGTGTACAGAAGAAGGTGGGGTCAATATGTATGTCATGTGCCCCCCGAACCTCCTACCACCGTCCTCCACGTGCTTCCAACCCGTATCCCTTTGAATATTAACATTGCTTTGTTGTGGTCGGCCGTCGGACCTCGCCGCCAGCCAGTCTATTACCGACAAGTCCAGACAGCGCATTACGTCCAACACTTGACGTCCGCCGTTCGATGAGGTCAACGATAGAAATCCTACAACTCTAATTGATTGAATCTCGATCTTACTCTTTCGATGGCCAGGATGCTTTGCATCTTCCAGAGCACTAGTGAAATTTTCCTGTCCCTCACGTGGTATCTTATGCTCACTTTGGCGTGTAATAGCCTCGTGCAGTCCTCAGCGGGGGGGGGGGGAACCAGATGCCACTCCGCCCGTCCTCCCCGCTACCAGAGAAGTATACAGTGGGAATGCATGCGGAAATGAACAATCCTTGCAATAGTTGAAGGAGAAATGTGTGAATAAGTGCATGAGAGAACATGTGTAGAAACGTACAAGCTGAAATAGCACTAATGAACTGTAGAGCAATGTATGCAAGGTTGGTGTCATGCGCCTTCGCAGACACTCCCCATGTGAACTCTCCAGGTTAGTTGGGGGATGGGGGGGAGGGTCTTGCGAGCAAAAAGTCAACAAAGTCTTCAATAGACCACGTTGGTTCTGGGTGGAGATGTTTACTTCGTGCCTCACAGGAATTTTTGCAGTCAGAAGAAATGAATTTGAGCCCACTGCCCCATTTAACATTCTCATCACATTTTGAGTTTTCAATACGGTAATAGAAATTCAGATTCTCTAAAACAAATAATATGGGATCTCGATATTTGTACATGCGAAATGTCTCCTTTTCAATGGAAATTGGAACACACATGTATGGATCTTCCATATGAAAAAGATATCATAAATGGAAGCTTCACAAAGTTCTCATATAGATTTTCCTAGATACTTCCTCAAAAGAGGCTGATGTTCCTCCTGTAAGAAGTGCATGGAAAATTTGAAACCCGTGTGAAGTGGAAGGTTCTCACAACCTTCACAGCCCGGTTAAAAAAACGTGAGGAGATTTCTTGTGCATTGTTGATTTTGTTGTACAATGTTTGATGAGTGCATGAATCAGAGGTGATTGGTTCTACATGGCTTTGTCAGCTTGGAGAGGGATGGGTCCATTTTTTTCCTCCTGTCTCAGGGGCATCGCTCCATCTACACGCACACTTGATACATAGAAATCTCTGTCCTCCTCGCAGTCATCACCGATCGATTTCATTGACAATGACTCGCACAGTCCATCCTCTCCTACCAGCTCCCCTTCTACTTCTTCTCCTGACTCACCACCGGTCTCTGTTTCCACGGCATTCTCTGTCAACGTCCGGACCCATCAGTATCTTGGTGCATTCCTCACAGCATTCCCGCTCCAGTTTGCCTCCCACTCTTGAAACACCTACCACTACACCTGCTGATATCTCAAAGCCCCGTCTTAAGTCTCAGGCCCCTCCTATAGGCCCTGAGCCATACTCGCACGGAGGGAGGCTTCGTTTCCTCCCTCAACATTTGGCCACCCAGTCCTCTCAGCCCTCTCAGCATCGCACACGGTCCAGTGCATCATCTTCCACAGCTTGACCATTTTCCAGACCAACTGGCCTCGATGCACTCAGCCTTGTCGTCAGTATCTTTCACTCCAACTTGATTGTGGGATACACACTCGTAGACCATGATTTCCACAGCATATCTGAGGCCTTGGTTTCTGGCTATGTCGCTGCATGCTTTGTAGCAAGTGGATAGCTGACACTCCCTCTAGAGTCTACCACTGTTTGGTAGGCTCATGAAATTGCTGATGCCAATCTTAGGAAAAAGGCAATGCAGGAGGAGCTGAGTTTTCTTGAGGAACACGATGTCTTTGTGCTTGTTGATATCCAAGTGGGTCGTAAGACTGTCTTACCTTATTGGGTTCTTTGCTACAAGCTTAAATTCAATAGCGAGGTTGACCGATACAAGGCCTGACTCGTTGCCAAAGGGTTTTCACAGGTTTATAGAGTTGATTTTGACGAGACGTTCATGCCAGTCGGGCGGTGTACCACTGCTCACACTGGGAACTGGAGCAGATGAACTTCAACTACGCATTCTTGCATGGATGTCTTTACAAAATGATCTACATGGTACAGCCACCGAGTTTTACCCATGGCATAAACATGGTCAAACACAGTGGTTTCAAGCACTCACTACAGTGTTGGAACATGGAGATCTCCTCCACTCTAGGAAGAGGTGGCTATTATTCTAGCATGGTAGATCCAGTGCTCTTTTTGAGTGCTCCCTCTGAGCCCCTTATGATCATTCTGGTCTACGTCGATGATTTACTCATTGCCTCTCCCAGCACCATGACTGTCCAGTCAGTCAAGTCTATTCCACAATCCACGTACAAGATGAAGCATCTAGGCCCAACTCATTATCAGAGTGGTAGTCTAGGTCTGTGGAGTTGACCATGGGACCTGAGCATGGCTAGTGCTTGAGTCGCGGCTAGTGTGACCACTGCTGCATTTGTGGTTACAAGGAGAGAATGATGGGGGTGTACATTGCGGAAATAAGGTGGGAGGCCTATGAAAGTGGCGGGCAGTGGTGGAGGCACTGCTAGTTCATCGGTGCTGTAGTTGCAATAAGTATCACAATGTGTGCTACAATGGCTGTAGAGAGAAGCAGCTGGGATAATGGTGCGAAAGCTGCATAGAGTTGCATTGACATCAAAGGATTTTGGCAATGAAAAACAGATTTATAGTCACTTCTGATCTATTGATAATATAACTGAGAGAAGTCATGTGATGGTTGTTTTGGTGGATGCAGAGCATAGCATCCAGAATGAGATGTGCTAAGACATTGGGGGCATCGATGTACCCACTACCGCTATTGCCGATACTGCGGATGCGAGCGGTTCCACTATAGGTAGCACGGTCTATATAGAGAGAGCAGTAGCTGTCATGATAGCACGGTAGGCTGGACAAAGTGGTAGTGAGGTCAAAGGATTGTGACATTGGTGGGTAGCTGTGCACGTGTTGCTAGTTCATTGATGCTATGACAACGAGAAGTACCGCGATGGGTGTCGTAACGGCTAAAAAGTGCAATAGTTGGAATGAGGTATGCTCCGACGGTGGGCTGGCAAGGCTGGTTTTGTCGGTTTTGTTTTTTTTTCTAAGAATGCAAAAGACCGTACAATCGGTAGTACATTGGCTACAGGAGCACCAGACTCGATGAGAGATGCTGCTGGTGTCGCAAAGGCTGTGACTGCGAGGGGTTATCACAGCACCATAGACAAGGTCCAAGAGTACCCCAGTGTCTAGAGATGAAGAACATGGGAGGAGTTGTCCCTCCGCCACTTTGATACTACCATACCTTTCTTGATATTTGATAACAAAAACAATTTTGGTTTTTTTTTCACGTATTGTGCCTCATTGTTGGTTTTCAGTCGAATACGACGTGACCCCATCCACGTGGGCAGACAGATGACCAGTCGACTCGTAACTTTAGATGGTCAAGCTTGAATGGATGAATTAGATGGATTGAATCAAATTCTTCAAGGCTCTAGTGCATTAGTGTTCATGATCTACAAGTTTGGGCATTGGTCAATGAAGGAAACAAGCTTGATCACAGATTGTCCGACGTTTCTGGCCATAGACTTGACTCCTATTGGGCCTAGGATGAGACATGAAATCATTGAAGACTTATAAAATGCGGGAAAAAAAAGGGTTTTGAGGAATGGAATCGGCTGAAATATACATCCAAGTTTCACTTAGTATAGTGGATTGGATGAAACTCTTGGCCGACTAGGCCAAAACCGCGATGCTTGAGGGTCTCCGATCCTCAAGCCATCCCGTCCAACCGTCCCCAGGCCAGGAGCACCCACTTGAGCCACGTGGCACCGGCCACACGCTCCCCCCCCCCCCCCCCCCCCCCCCCCCCCTCCACCCTATGTTAGGAGTGATCCGCTCTCAGCATCTTCAAGTCGGACTCAAACCCTGATGCTCTGATACCAATGTAGCGGACTGGACAAAATCCTTGGCCGACTAGGCCGAAACCGCGATGTTTGAGGGTCTCCGACCGTCAAGCCATCTCTCTCAACCTTCCGCAGGCCAGAGACCCCTGCTCGAGCCATGTTGCGCCGGCCACATGCTACACATGTATTAATAGGAAGAGAAAACAATGTTGCATTCACAATTTGAAAATTTTGAGTCCCTTTTACTAGTAAAACTATTTGATCATATTCCAAACAAAGAAGTTCACGAGGGGCTATTGACTTCATGATTCTTGAAGAGAGGTCATCCTTAACATCTGCCTGGGGTGGGGCCACCCCTTTGATTTGTGTGTCCAGTCAGTTTGGTCCAAAAAGAATCTAGGGAATGTACCCTACTGTCACCCGCATTTGTTCAAACAAATTGCTTTCTTTGCCCACATGTGCTTTTAGAAATTGTGTATGCTTTGGAAAAACTCTTTGTGAATTGTTTCAGGTTATGCTGGATATTGTCCACCACTTATTGCATAAATATTCAGCATTTAATCGGGTTTGAACACAGACACTACCACCGTCATTGGGTACTAGTAATTCAAAGTTACGAAAATTGAAAAACCAAGGAAGACTTTTGGCTTCTAGCACAACTTCAAGGGTCTCGGTCACCACCTTAGGAAAAAAATGCAAAGGATCTTCAACAGTCTAAGTGACAACAGGAGAGATGTCGCCTCCGGGCTCGCGCACCACTTGGCTAGCAAACGACGTGCTGTCTTTCACGACCGCCTCTTCGGCAACAGCTTCGTGGAAGGCAACATCTTGGCAGCGCACAAAGTTGCAAGCCATCTAGGCATGCTTCACAAGTTCTGTGTTGCATTGCAGCTTGCGCCAAGAGGACAAGACTCATGACAGTCCAAGATTTTGCATACGTCCCATACCCAGATCCACCTTGCCATGCCGGCCTGCTCCTAGACTGATGTCCACTTCATTAACATTCCATTCATCAAAGTGCGACTCCATTGCTGCCTTAAGAGGGCGTCGCAATCCAAAGTCTGCTGGCTGTGCTTTTGACGTACGACCAGCCATGATAAAGAGAAGACAGATGTAGCCATGTTTTTGCTTGTTGATGTCACGGTGTTCGGGGGAAGTGGGGAGCCGCCACACACCTAGGAGGAGGATGACCGTCTGCTTATTGAACTCCTTATTCCACGGGTTGATGACGTGCGTGAGCCAAACACGTGTAGTCCGTGTGTTTGTCCAGTGGTTGTCTGTGTGCGTGATGTGGAAGTCGCAGTCTTTGCAGGCGATGCAGGATTCGGCATTGTTGAGATGACACCGCTACATCTTTCCATTGTAGATGAGCTGGAGTAGCAGGAGCTCACCCGCCATTGTGGATGTCACAAGAGCAATGATTTGGCGCTCCTCATCCAACGCTTTTATGATAACCTCCTTGTAGCCAGTGGTAGCATATGTCCGATCACCTGCAGTTGGAGGTTGCAAAACGATGAGGATTTGCATGAGTAGTCCTGCCTTGGATTTTGCATAAGGAGTAGTGCACTTACCTATGGGCATGAGGGAGATGCTGGGGTGGTCTCCGTTAACCACAAATTCTGGTCCAATCATGTTCATCGCCATAAGCAGCACAATGCGCTTGTGCATTGTAAGCACTTGCTTCTCCCATTTGGCCAGTAGCTTTTGTGCCACTGTAGTGCGGCAACGGTAGGACCATTTCATGGTGTCATGGGCAAAGTCTTGGTTCCATGAATGAGAGAACGTCATTGACCTGCCGTTTGACGGAAGCTCCTCCAGGTGGTGCTTGCATGTAAGGGCATGCAAAACGCCGCGGAGGGTTGATGAGTTGATGATAGTGTCGGCGGCTCTCATTTCCATGATGTTGGCGATGGTGATGTCGGCAAAGGCCGAATGGCGGTCAAGGAAGCCTAGGCGGCGACTCTGTCGGTGTGTCCAATGGGAGGTGGATACTTGCACCTTGATTTCCTTGATGTGGGTCAAGAAGGACCTGAGCTTGCTCTCCAATTTCGTATAGTTTTTGTCATACCATCCAAGTACAGTGAAAGGGTTGAGTTGATCGTAGACACAGCTGTCACGAGGTTCACAGTAAAGCTTGCACAACAGCTTGCAATTCTGGTAGGCATTCCCGTCGGCTACAATCATGCTGTGGATCCACGGGAGATGTCTATCTCCCATTTCACGTAGGCTCCCCGTTGGGTCAAAGGATTTGTGTCGGCGTTGGTCTCGTCTGACACGGGAGAGTCAGTGAAAGATGTTCACTTTGTTGTTGTGGGAGGAAGGCAGCTTCTATCAGTTGCCGCAAAGGTCAATAATGCTGTCATTGCTTTGACAGGTGCAAGTAACAGCCATTTGGGATTCTTTGGAGGGCGTCTAACAGGATGCTTCTTTGGGATCTTGCATAGATTGTGGTGTAGGACTTTGTGAAGATCGACTTGTTGGTCACTGTGGGCGGCAGCCTCCTCCCAGCTGAGAGGCTTCAGGTTGAATTCTAACAAGTACTTCATGGTGGCTGGACACCTGACGGCTGTAGTGAAGTGTAGGCACCACTTGTACTTCGGCCACAAGCACCGATGTCAAGCCTTCTACGCAAAGCAAGACATGCAGCGCTTTGGCTACAGGTCGCACACATCATGCACTAGTCATTCCGCTATAATCTAATGGTTGACCGGGAATGTCGGTAGCATCATTCAAAGCATTCAGTTTGAACAAATGAAGTTTCAAGTGACCGCGGTTTTGAATTTTCTGCACCAAATATTGCATGGTGGGCGAATCCAAGAACCCCGATATTCTAAGACAGGGCACTTAGAAAATCCCTATTTTTGTTCAAAACTACCCCATTCTGGGTGACTATACAAGGTACAAAAAAACTTTGCCATGAAATGAACGACCTAATTCTAGTTTATCCACTGTTTTGTCCTCAGAATTTTCTTTTGTCCATCTTTGTCAAAAAAATATACTCATGACCCACTTTACACAAAGGGGGTAAAAACACTTCACCCCCCTTTACCGGGGCACGCTACATCATGCATGCCGCACTTGCTATTGGAAAGACCCTCTCGCTACATTGGTCAAGGACCAATCACTCTACAGAAGTGGTTATGCAACGCTCTTGCTTTTAATTTTTATCGGCTTCATGTGCAATTTTGTTTCAGTCTATGTTCATCGTTCCAATTCCTCACTACAGAAATCCAAAGTTTTCAGAAATGTCTTTTTTTTTTCTGACTAGTGGTCGCATTTTTGGTGTATAAATTACCGGTTGGAGATTCATTTCCAGTTCTGACTATTTTGTTTTGTCATCAAACATGTGGTTGCCGCGATGTTTGTGTACATAACAAATTCCTTGACTGTGGCCACCAACGGTTGCGTTATGTGCTTGTTCGCAATGTGAACAGGCAAAACAGTCCTCAAATGGGCCTATCGGCCCTAGAAAATGACCCATCTGACAACTGTTTCACTTGTTTGCAACAAAAATGAGAAAAACCGTCCACCGGGTGCCAGTCCTCATTGTGTGCCCCCTCATCATGCATACTGTGCAACAGTTGCATGCGTATGTACACGGCCAATCACACGGTGCATTGAACACCGGAAAAGCGGAAGCAAGCCAGGCAAGGTCGACCCCATCTATTTTCTCTGGTTTAAAGCAACTATAACAAAGCAAAGTTGTTTCACTAAAGCCGATCAAATAAGCATGAGCAACCAATGGCCGTTACATCGTGTAATTCCAGGATCTCAAACCATGTAACGGGTCGTATCTCCAGCTCTAGCTCTAAGGTCATCATCGGAATTTGCATAATGGCATCCAGAGCCCGCTTGAGGGATTTCCTCCCCTACAGCACTCTAGGAACAATCGTCATCGACCCGTGTTGGGAGACATAAATATTTCAAGGGGGGTATTATCCCAAACTCGTGAGTTCACACAAGTTTTTGGATTTCAAAACTCATTGTTTGTCCTAAAAGGATCTCAATTTTTACTCTGACGCATTGGCATAAAATCGTCGTGTGCGAGGTATGATTGGTGATTTTGCGCCAACACCTTGGCTTTTTCTCACATCTCTCTCACTCCCACCTAGCCCTTCTCCTTGCTCGCTCTCGCTGGCAAGAAGGGCAAGCAAGGATGAGGGAACGAGGCCACAAGCCTTGCCCTCAAAGCCCTTTTGACATCTCAGCCGCCGATTGAGCCACCAGCTCGATCGGCAACTGGTGGCTCGCCTCTAGGTGGCCGCCCGGTCACCTGAACGGCCCAGCCACTACCGGCTGGCCGGTAGCCAGTGGTTGGCTGACCACTGGCCAGCCCTCGCAACAGCAAGGGGTGGCTGCAAGCCACTCCCTTGCTATTGCAAGGTGGGAGGGTTCGAACCGGCCCTCCCGCTACATTCCTCCCCACTTATCATGAACAGCCCCGGTTCATGACCAAAAAGTGAGAGTGCGAGATAGTCAATTGTTAGCATTGTGAAAGAAACTGAATGGTTTCAATCAACAGCTAAACACGGTCACTTGCATGGCACTTGGGACTTAGCTTCAGCTTGTCGTTAAGTATAGTTAGCGACCTTGTCTCTTTAGGCTAGAGCGTCCATGCAACAACCATGTTGGACATCCCCAACCTCTTATGGTTGCTGTCCATAAATGGCGCCCAACGGGTATGTTGTTCACTATTGCCACATTCAGGTGGTACCTCCTGTCACGCATCTATGTACACGAGCTGCCGTCACACTCCAAAACGCATTTACCATCCCAAAGGAAAATCAAGATTTAGGATCCCATGACTTATGATCAGGTCCACAACATGCCCAATGAACAAGGTATTTCCTAATAACCCATAACTAGAGTGTACACTCTTGGTGCTGGAGTAGACGTAGGACCTCGTATTGGCCGTCGGCAGCAAGGACTACCAGTGGTGGTTGAACGAATCCCTCTGTTGTGCACAGAGCCAATAGGCTAACGTGAAACACATCATGTATCTATATACTCAACGGAAGCAACAATCGGTTTGCCACTGGCCCGATGTATGAAACGATAGGAAACAGCCCAATCCACTTTGGTAGAAGTTTTTGTGCCCTTGGAGACTTCAGTCTGAGGTTCTTAGTGCTAAGAAGCACCTTCTCGTTGATGCCAAACAAGATCCAGAGGTGAAGTTTGGTGTATGCCTTTTGTCGTTGCCGAGCAGCTTGAAGATGACCCTTTGCCTCCTCTAACTAGGAGTCTATGCACTTAGATAATGTTTGAGTAGGAGGAACCTATCCTTTTGTACTCCAACTCTTCACCAATGAAGAGGACACAACAAGATTCCAACAAATGTTCAACGTGAATGGTGTGGACTATGTGGACAAGTTGTTCACTGCAAACTTTGCTCATGCTAGGAATTTTTCCCACTAATTCATGGTAGGGTCCACGTCCCTTCAGAGCATGTGCTCCAGAGTGCGATTCATACGTTGTGTTTGTCCGTCACTATGAGGGTTAAATGCAGTCAACATTTGCAACTCACAGCCAAATTATTTGTGTATCTTTTGCCAAAACTTGTTAGGACATTTTTTAACATCAATTGGAGACCATGCCCAGCGGCAAACCATGATACTTATTGATACCCTCAAAGCACAGACAAACAGTCTCCAATGTGATCACGTCAGTGGTTATAGGAATGAAGTGCCTCATCTTCATAAGAAGATTTACAACCACTAATGTTGCATCGTGGCCACGGACTATGTCCAAAAGACTAATAACAAAGTCCATGTTGACGCACTCCCATGAAGTCTCAGGGATAGGAAGCTACTAGAGGAATCCAGTAGGCTTTTGTTACTAGCCTTATATTGAAGACATGGCCCGCATGTCATGTAATACCTACAGAAATTGATACTCCATCCTTGCCACCACTGGTGGTCCGAGAGTGCATGCCTCATCCTTCGAAGTCCCACATGACCTGCCACCGGCGGGTCGTGGAACTGGGACATAATCTTTACTCAAAGGTCTCTCCGGTTCAACACAACAACTTGATCTCCATGCCAGAATATTCCTATGACCTCCACCAATCTGTATTTGTCCAAATTCCAAAAATCTTGAAGCCACAAATTCACGTTGTATCCCATCCGGATCCTGTTTACACTGTCGTTGTAGTGGATAATGTCTCAAGGTGGTCGTCGAAAGGGTGCAAGGGGGGCTGGTATTTACACTGTGGTTAGTTTAACTTTCACAGGTTGTTAGCTTACGGGATCAGCAATGTTGATGCATCCTGGCTGATTATCCCATGTGAACGAGAATTGGCTCAGGTATTTGCTCCAACACGCCTGTTGTCTTGATAGGTTTGGTTGTGTTTGATGAAACACCCATTGGTTGTGGTCTGTCATTACCGTCACAGTCCCCTCAGTGCCCTTGAGGTAGCAACGCCACATTACGAAAGCGTATACCACTATGAGGAGATGTTGATCCCCAATCATGTACCACGTCTCCGCAGGGATGATATTTAGCTCTCATATACAATTGGGTCACAGTTATGCATGAGGAATGCTCCAAGCCCTACTACCAATGTATCACATCACACCTTCCATGGTTGTAATGGATCCGGAAGAGCTAAGTAGGGCGCTGTGGATAGAAGTTCTTTGACTTTAAGAAAAAATGATCTGGCACTTAAATGTCAAGTCCTAATGCACGTCTTTTCACGTGAGCCTTATTAGTTGTGCTACCAAGGTCAGATACCCTTACATAAACTAGGGAGAGTAGTTTACAAGGCCAAGGAAATACCAACTGTACCCAACGTTTCCTGAGCATGGTTAATCCACCGCAGCTTGAACCTTTTGTGGTTTGACACAGATACCGCCCTTGCTGACTATGTGACGAAGGTGTTTGAGCTCATCTTGTGTATACTTGCACTTGCTCACTTTCACATAGAACTTCTGTTCTTGAAGGATTGCGATGACTTTGCGCAGATGCTACATGTGCTCTTCCAGTGATTTGGAGAAAACCAGGATGTCATCCAAGTAAACCAAGACAAACAGACAAAGTTGCTTAACAAATGTTTGGTTACTTTCTCTTTGGAGGGTTGCCAGGACGTTCGTTAGCCCAAAGCACAAAACCCAAAACTGATAGCGTCCCATTTGAATTCAAAATGTTGTTTGGGTGCATCATCTTTCGTGATGCATTTTTTATGATACCCTTTAGACAAATCCAAGAACAAAAAGGCTTTTGATCCTTGGATTGGTCAAACAGGTCCAAAATCCACGGTCATGAAAATCAAGTCCACGTACATGCATAAACCACCTTCCTTTCTTTAGTAAGAAAGATTGGCATACCGTACAATGAGCTACTTGGCTCGATCCTCTGTTTTTGCAAGGTACCCTACCAACTTTGGACTTTGTAGATCTAGCAAATGTGAATTTATGAATGTTTAAATCCATTGAACGGTTATTTCCTTTCTGTTTTCTTGAAATTCTTCAAAGCGCAAGGGGTTGCACCTCATACTCGGCAAGGGGTCTGGTGCAGTTTCTCCATTTCGGCAAAAAGCCATCTGCTGGTCGGACGAAAGCATGCTCGTGCAGTTGCCACACTCGCGATCTATCATAGTTTCTGACAGATCTTGCGTCTCATCTACACGTGGTTTTTTTGGACCACGTGTACATGACACACAACCAGTATGTGTCACTTGTCATGTGGCGATGACCGCATGTCAAGTGCACGTAGCCATCCGATGATTCAAATCAAGGATCAATCACTTGAAAAGCCGGACCATGAAGCAAGATCCAACACTATGAACAGATTATTTACAAGGTCACGACCTGAGCACCTACGTATAATACAAAGACAATATTGATCCCGGTTATGAAACATGTTTTGGTGGGACTTTAGTTTTGACGTTTCTCTCTCATAATTACTTTTGTGACTGGATAAATTTGTCAAAGCATTGAGTTCGACGTGATTCGACTACCAGAAAAAAGGCTAAAATCAAAAATCAAAGTCAGTAGGATACTCTTTCATTTGACGTATGGCCTCTCATTTTTCTACTAGACTAAGGCAAAACATGGGGTCAAAGAAAGAAGTCACCTCAGCTTGTTGTAGTGGAATCGTGTGGCCCACGTGTCGTTTTGGTGGAAGCCCAGCCGGTGGGTCTTGGAATGCATCCGATGACTTCCGTAATAGAGATCAAACCTCTTATGGCGTGTCTTCCTTCACTTCATCCTCCGCTTTCTGCAGCTGAGCCAAGAATCATCAACAACCTTGTTGAATATGTCTCTTGACTTGCATCGTAGATAAGCTGACATGGATTTTTAGTCGGGTTGGTGATAATTCCACACTTGGAATCAACGTAAAGCAACACTGTCCCTTTTTAAGGATCAAGCGCTTCAATTCAAATTACATAAGAGTATTGTTTTTTTTTTAGTCAGTGATTGCCTGGCAACACATCCAACGGGACAAGAAGGTTGAGTACCTTCAACTTAATGCTCTATCTGTACCCGTGAATGCAAAGTTTTGCTTTACACATGCTGATCACACGTACTGTGGGGTTGTTACTGGCGACAACTGTGCCATTCGATGGCTTGTATTTAAGACCCACCTTTCGGGTAAAGCCAAGGGTAACAAATGAGTCATCCCCCCTAGTGTTAACAAGTACATTCACAAAAGCATCTGCTAGGTGTCATTTGAAGTGCATCATCATATTGCATCCACTCTTCCAAGTAAACAGGCTCGACGACTGCAAACCGAGTTTGTGGTGAATGCAAAATATGTACGGCGGGCGCCACAACTCCCATGATTCACTCAATTCTACATCTTGTGGCTGCGTGTGAGTTTGTCTTGCACCTTCCAATCTGTAATTTTGATTGGGTCAAACTCGTTGACCAAAGGTACCGTGGACATTATTGAACTCACCGCTTTGAGGACGTTTACTTCAATCATAACGTCACACAAAACTCTCGCACAGTGGTTGGTGTTGCTATTACCAAGCATGTTCAATCATGCATCTTGTCGAGAGATACAAGGTTTAGTTGTCAATGTCGTTCAATAAATGTATAATGAGGTTCAAAAAGTGCGGAGAAAACAAAAAATAAGTTTGAACTCATCAAAGAATGAAAATTATTTAAAATCTTCTTCTAAAAGCTTGAACCCACACTCGTGATCCAGTTGCATCCATTGATGGTTCCCACTAATGTCACTCAAGGGTGAAAAAAATGTGCACCACGGCCCGTCTGTTACCACGGCCAAGCGTGTTGCCGAGGTCATGGTCCTATCCACGGCCCTGTCCGCTGCCTCCTGCTACACCATTCCCACAAGGTACTGCAGCTGCGGCCAACGTCGCAGCCTCTTGGACACCACCATCAGCCTCAGGGCACTAAGTCCTAAAGTGACCAGGCTCCATGGAGTTGTGGCAGAGTCCATCGCACAAGGTTCTATTGAGAGGCTCATGCACCACCTCTAGCTCGTCATTGTCGCGTCTGCGCTTGTGGTTGAGGGCCTTGTGCCCTCCAGCCTTCTTGACTAGATGGTTTGCGGGCTGCTTGTCCTTGATCATACCCCGCTGCCCGTCTTCCCCCCAAGCCCCTACAGCATCCATGTACAAGTCGCGGCCTTGCAGTATATGCGCATTTGGCCGTGCACCTGAGTAGTGCTTCGGGTTTGCCTAATACACTTCACTCGTTTAGTCACGCAACGCCCTCCAATGGCCAAAGTCTAGCCCATTGCCGTCGTGGTGCTCCTATCCGTCAACTTCTTGTTGAAGAGACCATTATGAAAGCACTTGAGCAGCAAGCACTCCGGGTACTTGAAGGTCTGGTTTCCATTGCCCTTCTTGTACATGATAGTGCAAAAAGCCTCCCACAGCATAGGCTTCCACTCAACGTATGGCTGCTGCGCACCCCGCTCCTTGACCATGTACTTGAAAAGCTTGTCTGCAAGGCACGTCGTGGCAAGGTTACACCATTGATCGGATGGAGCCTTGTGGATACGCGGGACGTGCTCCATATGATTCAGTTGATCGGCCAACTCCACAACCTTCCAAAAGATCTGCACACTGTGCAGGAAAGACGTGTTGATGACCAGCCTCGATGTCGTTGAGGTAGACAAATCCTTGCTGCTACTAACGATAGCATCAACACTTGTAGCCCACTGCAGTCGCTGAAGTATCCGCACTTGGTCCATGCTCTGCCATGCCTTGTCAAGGTCGTCGTATCAGCGGGGTGCCTCATGAGCGACCATACACTGTAGCTGACAATCACGGTCAAGAATCGTGATGCTCTATCCGGCGTGGGGCAATAAGTTGGCAAAGGAGAACTTTAGCTCTGATTTCCTCATAGCGTCAGCAATAGCCTTAAGGGCCTCGTGCTGTCTGTGTACCTTTACCCACTATAAGAGAGTATGATTCTTGTACACGCATCCGAGGAGAGCCACCTTCTGGAGGAAGCTTTTGTCAGCGACGTCACTTGAGTGTATGTGGGTCTGTCCCATTGTAGCCACACTGTAGGAAAGGGGGTCTGCCCCCATTCCTATGGGTGGTGTGGCATCGCCATTGTTAGTGGTGGTCTTGAGTCAACCCACCGCCTCGGCAGCCAACTCAGCAAGCCTCTGGCGATTGTCACGAATGGCCTCCACGGTAATGTCTTCCAGCTCATGCCCGTGAGAAATTGTCGTGTGGCTGCCCTTGGCGCCTTTGCTGTAGTTGATAGCCTTCCTACTATTGCTAGCTTTAGGCAATCTTGCAAGCGTCTTGCCCCTTTCGAGCAATCGGCTTGAGTTCATTGCATGACGATGACAATGATCATGATCTTCGATGCCTTCACTGTCATCGATGCCGTGCTCTTCGTCAGGGTCCACGTTCGGGTAGTCCTCCTTGAGCTCGTAAACCGTCATGTGGAGAGCGCCGATGTTTATGTTGACGTGCTCATCGGGCATTGTTTTGTTTACTACATGCTTCTCACTGTCGCTGAGTTTGGTACCGGTTGTCTTCAGTGGCACGGTTCTCGCTGTTTTGGAAACCGTGCTTGCGGCGGCGGCTCCCAACATTTGGAGTCCGCCGAGGGCGTGTGGTGAGGCCATCACCACCTTGCCCTTCTTGGTCTTGGAAGGTCCGGCACTTTCCATTCCGTAGCCCGTGCAACTAGCACGTGAATGCCCTTTTTAGGGTCACCCCATGGCCTTGAGGAGGTGTTGCCTCCTGAAGTCACTTTGCTCTCACAATCAATGAGGTAACTATAAAACTTATTTATATATTTCTAGACCACCACGATTGGCACAATCACGTAGTAGATAAATACTAATTTTCTTTGTTGCCGCGGTCTAGACAATCACGTGGATTCTATCCTATACCCTAAGCAGTGACTCACGGCACTAGGCAAGCTAGTAAGCTTATAAAACAAAGCAAGGACAAGGCCAAAAGACAGCAAGAAATAAAGGACCTCCCCAAAAGGTGAGGAGGAGGGGATGTCAACTCTCACTAACATCTTGTACCCTCACACGCTCCTCCCTCACTCTTCTTGTCTTCCTTAACCTCCTCTTGAGTCTTCTTGGTGCGTCTCACTCCTTAAGCCAGTGACATTAGGGAAGCTGCCAAAAAATTCAAAACATCGTCGTCCTTCTTAGGGTGCTCTCAAGCCATGAGCGTCTCTCGTCTTGGTAAGGAGGGTTGTCCCAATTCTTGGATGAAGGAGGGAGAATGGAGTCTTGAGAAGATGAGAAGTGGTTTGGGGGTGGGCACATCCCACTCCGTCTCATAAAAATCCACCTAGCCCCTTGGAGATTATGAGAAGCTTCGAGGAGCTTGAATAAAATAATGGAGCTCAAAAAGAGCTTTTTAACTCACCTTGCCTAAAGCGGTTAATTTTTTAGCTCGTACCCCCTATGGCGCTTCTATTTTTGCTACAGCTGCTCATATTGTTTTATGTCTCTTGTAGCCATCAAAACCGTCGCACAGTTAGTCATGATGGCTACCTTGCTCTGAAAACCACTGTAATGGGTCGTGTTTCCAGCTCCTTCACTGGGTACAACATCGGAGTTTGCATAATGGTGTCCTGAGCTCACTTGGGAGTTTTTCTCCCTTGCATCACTCTGAGGACAATTGTCCTCAACGACCCCTGCAGGGAGACTTGAATGTTTTGTCTTTGGAGGTCCATTTCCGTTTTTACCTCACCCCCTTGTTTTGGGTCCGAAACGACAGGGGTATTACCTTGAACTCGTGAGTTTGCATGAGTGTTCTGGTCTTAAAACTTGTAGTTCTTCGCAGGGTCTAGGGTTGTGTGAGGCACGATCGGCAAACCTGAGTTGTGTTTCTGACGCATTGGCACAAAATCGTTGTGTGAGGCACAATCGGCGATTTCGCACCAACACTTTGCCTTTTTCTCACATCTCTCTTGCTCGCGCCTATCCCTTGTCCTTACTTGCTCTCGCTGGCAAGGAGGGTGAGTGAGGGCAAGGGAACAAGGCCACAAGCCTCGCCCTCGAGGCCCTCATGACCTCTCAGCCGCCGATCGAGCCACGAGCTCGATCGGCGGCTGGTGGCTTGTCGACAGGTGGCCAGCCGGTCACCTGACCAGCCGTCCGGCCATCCAACTGGCCGGCCGCCGGCTGGCCCATAGCCAGCGTGTAGCTGGCCACCGGCCAGCCCTCCCATTAGCGAGGGGTGGTTTCAAGCCACCCCCTCGCTATTGTGAGGTGGGAGAGCCTGAATCAGCCCTCCCGCAACAAACCAAGTTTGTTCATAAAACAAAGATGCTTTACGCATGTAGGACTCTTGGGTCGGACAATGTTTTAGAAGTGAGAATGAGCTCCATATGTTTGATATCTAAAACACATGTTTCGGTTGACATGCAGCCGTCAGCTGTAATGATCCAATAGCTATGATATGTTTCTAGTACATCAGTTTTGAACGTTTTCATCTTCCACAATAGAAAGTGGCATCATATGAATGATACGAGGAAAACAAAGAAAGACTGTGACTTCTAAATAGAACACGGGTTTATTCATTGCAGGAAAACACTTGTCGTATTGGTTAGAGGATAATCACCTACATCCTAAGTGTGTTGGAGGTACCACCACCCTTTGTATTGCGCACAATGAAGGGTGGCAACGGTTGTGCGCGTGAAAAAGAGAAGAGTATGCCACAGACTGCACAAGGCATTATACGCAAAAATCACGGAAGCAATGCCCTTTTTTCTTTCTCATCATAATCGCTTGCACATAATGGATAAATGATTTGGTTCGGAAGATCGAAAGCCGTAAGATCGTCCAATCGACAAAGTGAAAAGAGTATGTCTGCAAAGAGATGATATACTTCTAGTTTTTCGTGTATTGTTTTGTTCACGATTTTACTTTTGTGAAAAATGTGCAAAAAGAGGCACAAGAATCTTTGTTTTGGAGAACAAAGCAGTCCTTAATAGTATACTTGTCGTTTCATCACACATTCAAATGGCTGTAGTGTTATTCCATAGATCATTATTGTTATGTCAACAAATAATCCATTTCAAAGATGACAATGGAAGTGCAACAAAGATGTCAAGGCTTGTTTGTCCCTAAACAAATGCGAGCATATAAGTCGTATACAACTTTCGACACTTTTTTTTATGAAAGGAAGTATATAAAAAAATTGAGACCTGATCCGTGCCTCTCAGTTCGCAGAAATGCAAGCGTCAGTGACTGAGGTTTGGTTTCAATGTTGTTGTCATTCTTGGATGCATTGCTATAGTGGGCATGCGATGCACTGACTTTTCCCTTAGTGCACATCCAATGTTAGTTTTTTAATAGTGGCCCTCCGGAGTAGTTTTTGTTTTTCCTAGATGTTAGTGTGACTCTCCATACGTACACAAGTCCCTAATACTCCGAGTGAGCATTTCGGTCATTACACAAATAGCCCACCACGCGTCGAGACCTCGATTTTCACTCCAACAGTCGAGGACAATTTGGCCAACTGCCTCCATCCTCCGGCGAACCTTCTCGCACGTTCTGACAACTTCGACCACTTTCACGAATCGACGACAAAAGTGTCACAACCCTTTGGTTGACTTCTCAACGTATTGAGAGATATCTTGATTTATGAAGATATATCACGCATCTTTGCCTTCGATCTTTGAAGCCCCCCGATTCCTTGGTGGAGCTTCTTGTTCCCACCTCTCACGCCACAACTCCACACTTGTCACTCGACGATCGGCCCAACGATCCCAACTATGCCCCATTCATAACTCAACACTTGTATACATGTGTGCAATCATTTTGACACTTGTCATCGAAGTACACTTACCGCTAATTATAGATAGCTCAAGTGTCCCAAATCCTCAATCGTGTTCTACATCGCAACTCATACGTGTTCACCATCTAGGCTCCATTTGGCATAACATTTGGTATCACAGAGCAATGGTATTGGAGAGGTTTTAGACTACTTTACCCATCCAGAGGACTATCTCGCACATGCTATCAGTGCATCTCACACGTCAAGACTTCACAGACTTTGTGACTTTGACGTGAAGCGAGCAAGCGCATCCGATGACTAGCAACAGGTATTCGGGGATGACTTTGGTGATGGAGGAGCAAAATGTGCTTATGCACGCAAACCCTACAGCAGCACCAAACACTTGCGCGGCAAGCTATGTGGCAGCTAGATCGACCACGACGGCTTCAACGACCAACGTAATCGCAAGTCTAACGGTGGAAAATCAGCCGCCCCTACCAACAGCCTCGACGACGACAGCAAGAACGACATGTGTGACCAGAGGACAGGCGCGGATCAATGAGGAACTGGCAAACCGTATCTCCACGCTCAAGGGGATGAATAGCCACTTGCTCCAACAACTCAAAAATGGAGGCTCATCAATGGAGGCTCTTCCCAATGCAAGTACACGGGATGTGATGCGCATCAAGAGAAATACACAACTCTCAAGCAAATGCAAGATTTTCCTGGCCCCTCTTGAGATTTTTGATCCTAAAAATTCAAAGGAACCAACAGGTTGGATGTGGCTGATGAGTCTATAGGTGTACTTTACCGCTACTGGGGTCAGCGACAATCGGAAGAAGATTGACCTCACGGGCGTGCATTTGCGTGGCACGACACTAAGTTGGTGGTCTGATCTAAAGACCATCCAACGGGACCAGGAGATTGCTAAGGGCCTCTTCAATGACCAATGGCGCCCATCGCATATCGTCGACCGCAAGCGTTCTACCATTGGAGCAGATCAACCCGCAATGGCAAGACGCGCTGACGACACCAACCGACTGGAACGAGTTCTAGTGCGCAATGCACGCACGATTTGGACGGTTGAACAAGAAGTTCGAGGCTTGGTACAAGCTCTAGCATCTCCGTCAGTAGTCCACCATAGGAGAGTAGACGTGGAGATTGCGCAAGATTGTGCTCTTGCGTTAGTGGAGACATTGTCTCCGACGAGCTCTGTTTTCACTACAACAATGGCCTCAAGCGAGACATCTTGTGAGTGATCACCATTTTCGGCATCCAATATGACTTACCCTACTCATCTTTAATTTCGTTTATAAATATTTCTAGGCTAAACGGACTTGAACAATTTCTTTTAGGCGAATTCCTTAAGTACAACCTAAACAATTCTTTTTATGATTGTCAGTCTGATATTTGTTCAGGGTTCGGGTTTAACTCTTCTGTGACTTGTCAGACCCAAGCTTTATGCTCGAAGGAAAAACATCGAGGCACATATGTTTGGCGAAATTTGGGCAAAAAACACGATAAGCAAGAACAACGTCACTCTTTGCACCACAGTTAGACGGATGACATCGGCATATACGGAAAGTCACTAGGAAACTTCTTAGCAGAACTTGGCACGCAAAAACACGATACGAATTGCACAACAAAGTCCTCCTCCTCCATGGAGACCTCAGCAGAAAACAGCTCCCCAGTGAAGGGAGCAGCATCCCGCTCGAACATCGGATCGGAGACGCGTGGGAAGTTTGCCTTGACCCATGCCGCCTTCACAAATTCTTCATTGCGGACATGGTGCCATGCGTCGTAGAACCAGCCGCAGGCCTCTTCCTTGAGCACGCTCATGCCGACGGACGTCGGAAGTCCTTCATGTGAGCGATCCGTGCCCCAAGCCGCGTACAACTCCTTGATTTTGTTCTTCAAAGGGTGCATGACGCAGACGTCACAAGGTTGTGCCTTTGACATGCATCTCGGCAGAACGTAACACGTACAGATGTAAGGGTAGTACTGCCCGAGCCATTCCTGAAAAGAAGAGTATGAATGTGGCCGCCACGCATCAAGTATAGGGAGAAAGTCTGTCTTGCCAGCCTCTAGCCCCATCTTCATGCACATGCTCGTGTAGTAGGATGCAATGATGTTGCGTACCCACTCACGGATCGTGTCGCCATTTGTCCAGTGATTGGGCGTGAAGGTCAGGTGCGCCCCGCCCTCTTCCATTTTTTTGCTTTTGGCCTGCGTGGCAGGCACCGACGGGTCTTGCCACCGAAGACGAGTTGAAGGGGGAGGATGTCGCCCATCATGGAGATGGTGACAAGGGCAGTGATCTGCCTCTTGTCCTCCAACCCCTAGATGCCCACATCCTTTGACCCAATGGGTGCAAAGGTATGGTCAGACGATGGCACGAGTTGCACCCCGGTGTGGTTGTCGTTGAGCACGAAGAAGGGGTTCACCTTGTACAGTGTCGCCATTATCACGGCGCGCTGATGGAACCTTAGCACCCGTGCCTCCCAATCCGTGGGTAACTTTTGTGCTGCAGTGGTCCCCCACCGCCAAGACTACCCCAGCTCCTTGCGCACAAACTTGTGCACCCATGGAGGGCCGACAGCCAGCGACCCGAAATGCTCAAGCTCGTCGGGGACGTCGCGCGCAATGACGTCCCGGATCTCACGATGAATTGTCTTGTTGTTGAGGGCATTGCTGGCCGCGCGCACATCCACCAACCTTTGATAGATCTCAATCACGATCTCCAGCCGCGACTCCAACCATGCACATTTCCCTTGGAAGCCATGCTTCCTCTTCCTGTTCATGGCGACGGGGGCGGATGGTGCTGCACCAAGGGACTGCACCACAACTTCGGCGTACTGCGGCTTTAGGACCAGCGTCCCTGGTTTAGCTGTGCACCGTGCTCACGGCAAGGAAGTGTAGATCATTCTGAAATGGCCCGAGCCGAACCAATCGCAGCACTTGCCACGCTTCTTTGCGGAAGCACCGGTGCTGTCGTGTCCGTTGCTATCGCTCGTTGCCATGTTGCTGGAAACTTGGAGTGCCATGGACTCGGTGTCGGTACTATGATCTCCGCCTTGCACAAAGCCGCCACGGTCACTGTTGCTGTCACTGTCGGGTCTGTTGCTGTCCTCCATGCTGCTGTTTTTGCTATCGCTACTGGCAACGCTAACAGCGGAGCTGTCACTACATAGTGGCTCCATGGATTTTGGCTCTCCAATGCGGAGTGCTCCGGTGCGCAGCCTCGTCCGGGGCATGTTGCTTGTGGAATTCTTTGATGGCTCGTCCACCACCTAAGCTTTGCCTTTTTCAGCATAGGTTGGCGGACGTCTGCCCATGGGATGTCCCGAAGAGACTATCGGAGAGGACGGAGCAGTATCCTCCACTTGTGGCTGCTGTTGCTGTTGTGCCCACGCACGGATGGCTGCAACCGCATGGTCACGCGAGCACCCCATGCCGTCATCCAGGCGTCTCTCCCTGCCGTTTTGCGTGAGCTCGCACAGGACAAGTGGCACATTGGACGGCAAGGACAGTGGAGATGCAATGGTGGTGGCGGCATCTCCATACGTTGATGCATGTGCGCAGGCTGGCTGGGACGCTTCGGTGGCGTCCACGTGAAGGACTTATGATTTTCAGGGTCTGGCGACAGGCATTCTCGCAAGGATCGGACGCGGAGGCGGGCCGTGGCGAACGGCTTGGGGAAGGCGACGTGACTGCTCTTCGGCCAACACCTTTTGGAGAAAGCGCTCCATTCTGTAGGGTGCAAATCGTTGGGTGCTTGTGGGCGGCTGGCAAGTGTACGAAAAGTGAGCACAGTGGAGATCCGTTGACCACACTTTTGGACATCCAAATTAAAGGAAGCGCCCCCATTCAACGTGTCGATGCGCGAATCTAAAAATGGCCATATGCAATGCACTGTCCACGTGGTGTATCGACTGGGCGAGAGAGCAGTGAGCGATCACGGACAGCTCGCGGTTCCGTGATCCCAGGTGTACCGTCCAACATGGTCGTCGAGCGAGGGTGAAGGACTTTATCTCGGCTCGTCGGCAAAATTAAAGATTAGACATTTTCGTTCGGCGAAAGCAAAGAGACAACCCAAATAATACCTTCGCCTTAAACCATGGGCGAAAGTAGAGATTTCCTCAATTACCAAAAATGAAAAAGGGGGGAATAAAATATCAGCATGGTACCGCGGATGATCGCAATAGCACAAAGGATTGAAAACACCAACTACAACACTCGCATCCAAGAGTACTACAGATGGTGACCTCCCATCCACACTTTTAGTGGGAACAGAAAAGGCCAGTCGGGGGACTTGTCGACTCCTCTGGAAGTACACGCCGTGGACCAAAGAGATGTACGCACATGCTACAACTGCGGAAAAGTTGAGGATATTACTCAAAACTGTCGAAGGAAGCAACAGGCCAAACGAGGGGAACTGGCAAAAAAACAAGCCAGGAAACGGCAAGGAGTAGGAGTGAGAGACGCGACGATTGACTACGTCGTGGCTAGAGACGCCTCAGATGGAGCCATTGGTGCAGTCACGCTTCGAGATCATGGCAACAAAGAACAGCCATTCGCAAACCCCCCTGATTTTTAAATTCGATGTTTGAGTTTTTCCGAATTATGTGGTCTTTAACTTTGATTAGGTTTTTGACATTGGAATTATTTTGGTGGTCCTAAATCGTCAAACTCATGGAAATTTGGCACTTTAAATTCGACGACGGTGCGAGTTCAATTTCTACCGCTACCCTTAATTTCGACGACCCATGCTGCGTGGGAGACAACGGCTAGCGCGGATTTCATGGCGACACACCGCTGCGCAACGTTCCGTGATAGTCTGTGGCGCCATTCGTTGCGCTCGTCTGGTTGGACATACAGATTCGATCAGTTTCTGCAGCCTGCCACTTGTCCACTCCTACAGTCACCATTCACTTGCAAACCATCTCCTGCCCACGATGGAGTGATTTCTGCAGGTCGTGTCTCCGGAGGAGCGTGCCCGCCGTCTCCAAGTCCAGCTTGGACGTCCCATCGCTCCACGTCCTCAACCGACACGTCGCCCCGTTGGACGGCCGAGGAAGCCCGTGCAGTTCACTTTTGACAACTCAGAAAGTCCGCCAACAACCAACCAATCCCAGCCCAAGCCGGGGGAATCGTTTGCTGCCTCCTCGTCCAACGACAAACCGTCGTCCTCTGCATCGCCGCTATCTTTCCCGACGGGGCTGTCACCCTCTCCACGCCCGCAATCACGCGAAGGTGAGGCGTCCGACCATGCAGCCACTCCACCGATCTCGGACCCAAGGGAAATGGCAAGGCCGTCGTCGTGGAGGAGCCACGGCCGAAGAGACGCCGTGCCCCACCTGTCACCACGTTGATGCGCCCGGGTTCCCTCCGCATCGAAGAACCTGAACATCCTCGGCCCATCAGCAGCGACGACCACGACACAGAATGCAGCGATGCTGACAGTAACACCAGTAGCGAAACGTCATCCAGTAGTCAGGCCTCGGACGACTCAACAAACACGGAGTGAATGGCACTCGTGCCTGTAAGCCCCCATACAACCTCCGAAGACGCCAGCAGCTGTGGAAAACGTCGTGGTGGGCAGTACTGTGACTGGTTCGGTAGTGGACATTTTCCGTCCATCTACAAGGCAGTCAAGTGCCACTCTACTTTTTACGGAGCCGTGAAGCATCTCTGTCGTTCGTTCCGCACACCGCACAGTCTGTGTGTCTTTGATCGACTTGCACCAAGCACAGTCGCAGGATGATTCTATCCCAACACAAAAGTCTTAAAGGAGCAGTACGCCATAGCCGCAGCACAAGCCATGAAGACGGATCCGACGACCCCGATCAACAACAAGAAGCGAATCCACGGCCACAGAGGCAAGACAGCTTTCTTGTCTTCATGGCCTGACGTCGTCGTTGCCATAAAAGCATCTCTCAACAAGGCCCGTGATGCTGGAACGCCGTTGAACAGCAAGAACATCCGGCGCGACATCCGTCGGATCATCGCGGCACACGCACCGGATGACCTCGCAGCCCTGGGAGACCACGCTTTCGGTCGCTCGTGGGTACGAAAGTTTGTGTGGGAGTACATGGGATGGACATGGCGGACAGGCACTACAGCAGGTCAGAAAGTGCCCGAGGACTGGCAGACAAAAGTGGAGAATTTTCTTCTGCGTGTTGCCGCCTTAGTGAGCCAGCACAAAACTGTACCCGCTTTTGTGCTGAACGATGACCATGCTGCGATCCAGCTCGTGCCAGCAGCGAACCACACGTACGCTCCGAAGGGGACCCACGACGTCTCCATCTTGGGATTAGAGGACAAGCGGTCAATCACTGTCCTCGTCACCACCTCAGCTGTCGGCGACTTCTTGCCCATGCAGCTGGTTTTTGCAGGGAAGTCTAAGCGCTGCTTGCCCACTGGCCTGCATGCACGTGAGCTTCTTGATGCTGGTTGGCAGTTGACTTTCATGCAGAACCACTGGGCAAATGGGGAGACGACGATGCAGTGGGTGCGAGGCGTCGTGCAGCCCTATTATGCGGCGAAGTGCAAGGCGTACGGTTTCCAGGAAGGCGCCGTCCACATGCTCCTTGTGCTGGATGCATGGTGCCCTCAGTGCAGCTCCACCTTCCGTGGTTGGCTGTCAACCAACTACCTTTACATGCACCCAGTCTACATCCCCACTGGCTGCACTCCCAAAGCTCAGCCAGCGGACATCGGCATCATCAATCCACTGAAGCGGACGATCGAAGACCATTTTGCGATGTGGGCAGGATACAAGGCCAAGGAGGGAACCACATTGAATCTCGGCATGAAAGTGGTGAAAGAGCAGGCGTGCAAAGGGTTCATGATGGCATGGCAGTGCATCAATTCGAACCATGGAATCATATGCCATGCATGGACTAAGGCTGGTTTCGACAAGGTTTTCCAGGCTCATTACCAACGGCATGCCAATGGCCTTTATGGACATGTCATGTTTGATGATGAGGGAGTGGAAGAAGAGGATGAGGTTGTAGCTTGATTCATTTAATGATCAGTTGTAGTCATTTTTTTCGTTGACTCGTTCCCCTTGAAAAAGGACAAAACGCATGACTGAGCACGCGCGTAGTACACTAAGGAGCATGTTCTGCCTTGTCTTATATGATGCGGAGGAGAAGTCGAGCAAAGACCAAAAAAACGTAGAATCTGGCAGAGCTATCACGTGGATAAGTAAATTAGTGTCGTCAGCCAACCTGGGAACCCAAAAAGCATGCGGTCATTTTGGTACTTTAAAATCGACGAAATAAAAAATGAATTATTTTTGTGGTCCTTCAAATTCGTTGAACGAAATATCGTATCCTATTTCAACCACTCCATAAATGTTTAAAATCGAAATTAAAGATCAGGGGGGTACGTCACAAAAATCGCGAGGACCGGAACTCAACTACAACGTACACGAGAAGGAGATGTTGGCGGTCGTACATGCATTTGAGACATGGCGATGCTATCTTGAATGCCGTCGATGCATTGTATGCACTGACCATCATGTGCTGAAACATTTGAAGATGCAGCCGAACCTTAGTCGACGTCAACCCTGATGGATGGAGTTCCTTGAATCCGGGTTTGACCACGATATTGATTACCGGCCAGGCAAAACCAACCCGGCAGACGTGCTCAGCTGTCGAACACATCCGATGGCTAAGGCAGCAACGCAACTGTCGCATCAAGATCAATATCTTGAGCACTCGTTCACACGAGGCTACGACCAGCGTGGCGGATACGACGAGGTAAAATTCTGGTACAACGGATCCTATTGGTAGCGACAATTCACTCGCCAAGTGGATGTTCCCCCAAGCGATGAACCCCGCAATATGTTGCTTGCAGAATTCCACGACACCCGTCCAGGTGGACAGTTCGGAGAAGACAAGACGCTAGAGAAGCTCATGCAACACTGCCGGTGGGACAAGATACAATCCGACGTGGCCAACTTCTGCAAATCCTGCGACACGTGTCAGCAAAAATCTCATTGCACGCAGCCACCCGAACTTCTGCAACCACAATCCATTCTGACTCAACCGTCGACCGAAATCTCCATGGACTTCTTCACAGGATTACCTGTCACAAGCAAGGGATATGACGCAATCCTCGTGGTTGTCGACAGGTTTTCCAAAATGTCTCATTTTGTCCCGACGGCGACCACAGGCACTGCCGAGGGAACAGCGGGGCTGTTTTCTGACAACATCATGCGGCTACACGACGTGCCGAGGACCATCACAAGCCACACAAACGGTTGATTCAGCAGCCGTTCGTGCTGTGGTCATCGGTTCATGCCGTTTCAGGCACAAACCGATGACTCGCTACGGCAGTCGGGTCCAGCTTTCAATGGCGTCCCATCCTCAAACTGATGGCCAGATCGAGCGGACCAACCAGACGCTCAAACAACTTCTCCGAGCATTATGGAAACCTCATGGGATACATTGGGCACAAGACTCCCGACTGCGGAAATCGCATACTATCGGCAATCTCCACCGCAACGGGTAGAACTCCGTTCAAGTGGTACATGGAAAACTCCCCGCCACATCAGGTGGACTACACAGCCAGAGCAATTTCCCCGCGGTTGACGTACAACACCGTGAATTCTCCAATTTCTGGGATGAAACACGGCAGACACTCGCGGCGACGATGAAAAGAGCAGCTGACCGACATCGCAGAGATGATGTTTTTGCCGCTGGCAACAAAGTCCTCTGTTCGGCCAACATCAAACTTCGCGGGGCCGACTGCTCAAAGCTCAAACCTCGATGGTTGGGACCATTTGAGATCAAGAGCATGCAAATCCTCGTGGTTGCATGACTCAAACTCCCCGACACTGTGCACGTTCATCCGGTGTTCCATACAAACAGATTCAGGCACTACTGAGACCCTGGAGAGTACATCCCCGGCAGAGATGTACCTCCTCCTCCTCCTCCTCATGTACAAGTGGACGAGGACACACAGTGCGTCATCAAAGACCTCGGCCATTGACAATGTGGCATGGCTACGGCGCCGCGCATAGCAACTGGGAACCCTACGACAACCTCTAAACAACGGAATATCTTGTCAAGTGGCATGGCTACGACTCCGCGCATAGCAACTGGGAACCCTACAACAACCTCTAAGACGTCGATCACTTGATCGACATATGTTACTGCTGTCACCGAGCCACATCTCTACGCGTGCGGGACGTCATGGCTAAAAGGGAGGAATGTGTTACGTATCAGACGTACTCGAGTCCTTAACCTTCCGAGTTGGCATTTCTTTCATTGAAAAAATAGCCCACCGTGTGTGGAGACCTTGTTTCTTGACCCAACGGTCAGGGGCAATTCGGCCAACAACCCTCGTCCTTAGGCGAACTTTCTCGTACCTTCTAACAACTTCAACCACTTTCGAGAATCGACGACAGAAGTGTCACAAACTTTCAGTCAAATTCTTGACGTATCAATAAATATCTCTATTTATGAAGATGCATCTCGCATCTTTGCCGTCAATCTTCGAAGGCCCCCGGTTCCTCAACGGAGCGACTTGACCGGACCACACACGACGCGACTCCACATGTGTTGCTCGATGATGGAACCAACAAGCCTGACTATAATTTATTCATATTGAGACACTTAGTGTATTTTTTGATCATTTCGTTACTTTTCATCGAAGTACACTTATCGCAAATTATGAATTACTCAAGTGTCCCAAATTCTCAATTGTGTTCTGCCTCAAAAATTCTAAATTTTCACCATCTACGCTCTGTTCTGCATTAAATTTAAAGACATGTTTTGCCAAACCGGACAGTTCACAATGTTTTACAGAAGTTTGGTACATGGTAAAAAAATTGAGGAATCAGTGGGTATAAGGCAAATGCACCCTAAAACAAGAGACTGGTACTGCACGCAAAGCGTGCATAGGGTTACATAGTAACTTCCAATGTGTTGTCATTGAGAGCACGAAGAACATGCATTCATGCATGTTTTCATTCAAAGCAACATGAATGCATAATATATGCTTATCTCTTCCTATGTATATGTATATCTATATCCATATCATTATCTATACCTAAATGTTCATGTACATCCACAAATACTTTTACATTTACATCTATATCAACATTTACATGTACACATGTATCTTCATTTGCATATGCATGTACATAGACATCTCCATATACATCTACATCTACACCTACATCTACATCTACATCTACATCTACACCTACTTCTACAGCTACATCCACCTCTACCTCTACCTCTACCTCTACCTCTACATCTACATCTACATCTACAACTACATCTACATCTACATGTAAATCTACATATACATCCACATCTATATCTACATCTATATCGTCATCTATATCTACTTCTATATCTACATCTACATCTATATCTACATCTCATTCTACATCTAAATCCACATCTAAATCTATATCTACATCTAAATCTACATCTACAATTACATCTACATCTACATCTACATTTACATCTGTATCTACATCTACATCTACATCTAGATCTAGATCTATATCTTTATCCGTATCTGTATCTGTATCTGTATCTATATCTACATCTACATCTACATCTACATCTACATCTACATCTATATCTATATCTATATCTGTATCTATATCTATATCTATATCTATATCTATATCTATATCTATATCTATATCTATATCTAT
>SZWC01001064.1:300710-320115 GCA_023375785.1 Penium margaritaceum | reverse complement strand
TGGCACAGGCGCTTTGGGCACGTGGCTCATCGCACATTGGAGCTCATGGGAAAGCAGGAGCTAGTGCGTGGGATGGAGCTAGGTGATGAGGTGGTGGGAGCAGAGATCATGTGTGAGCCATGTCTTCAAGGCAAGGCGAAAAGGAAACCGTTCAAGCGCAATGGCACGCGCGCTCTTGCACCTCTTGATCTTGTCCACTCTGACGTATGTGGTCCCTTTCGCATACCGTCAAATGGAGGCAGCAGATATTTCCTCACATGCATCGACGACAACAGCCGCAAAGTCTGGATATACTTTCTCAAAAAGAAAAGTGAGGTGAAGGAGAATCTGCAGGCCTTTGTCGCTATGGTTGAGCGACAGAGTGGAAAGAAGGTGAAGGCATTCAGGACGGACAACGGGGGAGAGTATGAAGCTTGCAGGGAGTGGCTCAAGACACAGGGCATTGAACACCAGAAAACTACGCCCTACTCACCTCAAAGCAACGGCGTAGCAGAGAGGATAAACCAGACGCTCCTAGGCATGACTAGGTGCATGCTCTTTGACGCCAAGCTTCCTCCTAGGTTCTGGGCTGAAGCAGCACGTACGGCTACCTACCTTGTGAACCTCACACCTGCAGCAGCTCTGCGAAGGAGAGGCAAGAAGAAGCAGACACAGCAGCTGAAGACGCCTCAAGAAGCATGGTCAGGCAAGAAGCCGGACGCCTCCCATCTCAAGGTGTTTGGTTGCACCGGGTTTGCCAAGGTCCAAGCCGGTGAGGGCCCTGGAAAGCTCGATGCAAGAGCACGAAAGTGTATTTTCATCGGCTATGACACCGCCCACAAAGCTTATCGACTGTGGGACCAAGGAGCCAAGAAGGTCATCCGCACAATGGCATGTGATAGGTGCTACAACAGGGAGAGGAGCTCATGAAGATGACTCGCAGGAGTCAGACTCTGATTCCGACGTATCCGATCCTCCGGAACATGAGGAGGATGCCCCTCCCATCATCAACGACGAACCAGACCTCCAACCTCCGCATCAACAGCACCAGCCAGCGGGTTCAAGGAGCAGTTCAAGCCTCAAAGTACCTCGGCAGCATTACGACGCAGATAGAGGTGAATGGATAGGCTTCAACTATTCANGGTAGCAAAGGGGTTCTCCCAACGGCCTGGTGCAGAGTACGATGAGACCTTTGCTCCAGTTGTGACGTTTGCCTCCATCCGGTCAATGCTCGCCATTGTTGCTGCCGAGAACATGGAGGTCCACCAGATGGATGTCAAGACAGCCTTCCTTTACGGCAAACTTGACAAGGAGGTATTCATGGAGGTTCCGGAGGGGGTTGATGCTCCTAAGGGCAAGGTGTGCAGATTGGTGAAGGCACTCTATGGGCTAAAACAAGCGCCAAGACTTTGGTACCAGGAGATGGACACGTTCATGGCCAAGGAGTCCATGCACTGCGACAATGATCCCAGCATGTACGTGCATGAGAGTGACAAAGGGACAATGTTGGTCGCCTTGTACGTTGATGACCTGATTCTATGCTCCTCTTCAACGCAGCTGCTAGACGATCTCAAGGAGCAGCTGAGTAGCAGATTCGAGATGAAGGACATGGGTCCTCTTGACTTCTATCTTAAAATTGCCATCGAGCGCGACAGAGCAGCAGGTACAATCAGCCTGAACCAGACAAAATACATCGACTCCATCCTCAAACGATACGACATGGCAGATTGCAAACCTGCCAGCACACCCATGAGCTCGGAGTGCAAACTCTCCACCTCCATGTCCCCATCCAACGAAGCGGAGAAAACTGACATGCTTGGCATCCCATATCAGTCTGCGGTGGGCAGTTTGATGTATGCCATGGTCGCCACCCGACCAGATATAGCCCATGCTGTTGGGCAGGTGNAATCTACCTCCGGCTTTGTGTGTATGTTGAATGGAGGTGCAGTCAGTTGGGCAAGTCGCAAGCAAGAATGTGTCTCTCTGTCAACAGCTGAAGCTGAGTACATCGCCTTGGCTGAGGTGTGTAAAGAGATGCAGTGGCTACGAAGCTTGCTATCTGAGATGAAGGCACCACAAGCAACGGCGACGGTCATCAAGATTGACAACATGAGCGCCATTGACATGTCAAAGAACCCCGTTCTGTCGAGGCGCACAAAGCACATCGAGATCCGCTACCACTATGCTCGAGACTTGGTCTACAAGCAGACAGTGGAGCTCACGTATGTCGGTACCAAGCTCAACCGGGCTGACATGCTTACAAAGCCACTAGACAAGGATCTCCACCAGGCGGGCAGGCAAGGTATTGGCATGGTCAACGCAAGTGATGACGAATGATGATGGTCACTGACGCAAGGTGCAAGGGAGAGATTTGTTGAATGTTTTTGCCCCTTGTTCAGTGTTGTAGGACGGATCAGGAATGCTCTGCCCCTTGTGGAGGTATGACCCCTAGATCCGTTGTAGTGTGACTCAACTATGCTCTGTCTCTTGTGAGATATGACCTGTGAGTACACCATGTGGGTGAGTGGTTACCTTGGCCATTTTGTTGATTTGGCCAAGTGAGAGNAGAAAGAAAGTCCGTAGCTTCTTGGACGCTACATGGTTGGTCTGTCACCTTGACACTAGGATGCTTATGTGTCAAGCCCACAGTGCAAGTCTATTGGTGACGTGGCTGGTTCAGGCCACTTCCCAGGAATGTGCTTTTGAGTTCTAGGACTGGACAGACAGCTATAAAAGGACATGTCTTGCATGCTGATCAATCAACCCTTGCTTGATGCTCTCTTGCGTATTGACGACTTGAGCTCTTCTTGAGATGTAATGCTAAGGCGTTAGTACTCTTGAAGGTGAAGTGTATGCCTGATTAAGTTTGGGGTGCATGACACATACCTGCAAAGGAAGAAGGTGTAAGAACCTTTGTGAGCTTTTCGGTTCCGCGGCTTCTCTGCCGGAGGTGGTTAGCTCAGTAGCTAACACGGTTTCCTACGGGATCAGCCGGGGGGTCAGCTGAGGACTCTCTTTTTTACTTGTGTGTGACATTGCCGGCAGAGGAACTGGTCGGCAAGGTGGACGGTGACGGAGGAGAATCGGTACCATCCATTGCCGGGGTTGTGGATGTAGGCAGACCGACCTGCGCATCTGGGGCCAAAGTGGCGGCACGACAAGTATCTCCCCCACGAGACGACAGTGACAGTGTTAGAGAGGCTGCAGATCGGATGAAAGGGAGGTCACGAGGGAAGATGTCCTAAAATAAAAGGGCATCGCAAGACTCAACGATGCGATGCCGAACCGGGTTCCAGAAGCGCGAGGCCTTGGACTAACAAGTAATACCAAAAAAGGAGGATCGGTGCATCTTGCCTTGGGTGCAGTCAATGTACTCGGTGTGGCAAGGCCACTGGAGGATAGAAGGATCCTGTCCGAGTGTTAGTTGGGTGCGGAGCATGCTGTGGACAATATCAGAGTGCATGTGGTAAAGGCGACGATGGAGAAGGTGATCGTGCTGGGTGGAGAGAATACTAGTGGCAAACACATGGGTAGTGTAAGACGGGGGAGGGGACATGGATGAAGGCAGACATATGACGTGCCAGAGATTTTCAGGACACAGTACAGAACATGACCTGATTGGACGGGCGGAGGGAGACAGTGCCTATGCCACAGGAGTGTTGGAAGTCCATGCTCATGCATTCAAGATTCGTGACGGAAAATAGGCTGAGTTCCAAAGTAGGCACATATAGCACATCGATCACAAAGACGTCGCCGGATGGACCACGGAAGCGAACGATGCCAACACCACGTACCGGCAAGATTTTCCCGGACTCCGTCCGGATACTATGAACATTGCCAATGAGGCCAAGCATGGTGAACACCTATCGACAAGCCGTCATGTGATGCATGGCACTAGATGCGATGATCCAGGTGCCATAAGGGTCGCGAACAGAGGCCGTGATGTTACAACAAGCGACAAAAGAGGACAAGGGTAGTATGAGAGAGGACACAAAACAATCATGCCAGTGATCCAACCACGCGATGTCATCCCAAGCCGGCTTCAAAGAGCAACGGGCGGCTTCTCCAAGATTTCCCTCAGAGGTCGGTCTCCGTCTAGCAGTGGAAAACCTCTCGGCTAGCAGTCATACATATCGTACTTCACTGGAGAGGATGTACAATGTCGAGTTGTGTGGTGATGAAGCTCTGTAGCTGGCGGATCCAAGCGATGGAGTCGACAGGCGCCATGCACTACGAAGTCGCGGCTCTGGAAGGGGGATACGAGCTCCACTCTGGCTGAGGCTAGGGGTAGTATAGTGGGTGTGATGGTACGTATGGGTGTGGTTGCGATGGAGCATATTGCTGTTGTTGTTACTGGTGGAGGAGAGGCGGCGAAAGCTGCAGTCGAGGCTGAGGAGCCAGCTTCAAGAAGGAAGGGAACATCGTGGAGTAGGTAGTGGTTGTAGTGTTTTTAAGAGAGAACAAAGTGCCCGTGGCACTAACGGAGGTGCCAAGGCAGCGATCTTGCTCACGATGCATGGTGGTGACAACGCGGGCCTCATCAGCTGGGATGGGGAACATGTACCATTGTGGACCGCCTGGCCACAGTTGTGGCACGTCAAGATGTTGCCGTTGGAGGAAGAATGCTACTCTTTGCTCTTGCCCTTCTTGCCCCTCATTCCCTTGCCCTGGACGTTACCCGAGGAGGGATTGCCATGAGAAGGGGCAGAGGAGCCGTTGTAGATGGCAGCTACGATCGCGGAGGAGCCATCGCATTGAAGTTGTGTGTTGCTGAGTGCCTCCATGACACTGAGGAAAATATCCTATGCCCAGGACATCAGAGTGCCCTGGGCCACCAACGCCTTGAGTATGGGCATGCCATAGGGGACAAAGATGTCAGCGAACTTCGAGGTGGCACCACTCTTGACGGTGAGGAGGGCGGCAAGTGGGGGAGGTGTGGCTGTCTTGATCCGGCGCATGAGATCTTGCGCATGGTGCCAGTAGGTAGTGAATTACTCTGAATCATTCATGCAAAGGCAGTTAAATTCCTTAAGGAGGTGGCTATCAGCTGCCTGGCCGGGTGCACAATGAGAATGTGTTAGCATGTCCCAATCTCACCAAGGGTCGGGACAGGTGCCCTTAGCAACATCACCGAGGAATGGCTCCAGGGAAATGCGTACAGCAGCCGATGCAGCGAGGATGAGTGCACGGACTGCATGGCCAACCTCAAGCACCTGCTCCAGATGGTGTTGTCATGTGGGAGATTGTAGTACAACCACAGACTCTCTTCATGTGTCCAGATGTGGTGGAGGAGTTGCGAGGAGGGGAACTGCTCATCTCAGTCAAAAACTGGTGGTGGGGACTCAAAGTCCTTGCGCCGAGAGGGGCCGGCCGTACCTTCTTTGGACCCTAGAACACTGGTGACCATCAAATCTTGCTTCTGCATCTGCTGTTGCGCTACTGTTTACGCTATCACACTCAGAGCCAAACTAGGTTGTCCGGGGAGGATATTCTCCCTGGTGCTGGTCGCGGAAAGCATCTGGCGCAACTGATCCACCTGGCACTGCAAGTCCACTATGGGGCCCTTAGCGGGGGGTTTACAGAGCTGTCCTAAGTGCTGCCGGCATCGTTTTTGCATGGCATTGTTGTTGTTTCTGCTAATCCTGCTACTTTAGCTCCTATTGCAATTTCCTATGTTGTAGTTGCTATGGCGGCTAGTGCTTGTACTACTACTGGTGCCGCTGCTGTTGCTGTTACGGCTGCCTCTCCTGTTGTGGATGCTGACGTTGTTGTTGTCCCAGCCGCTGCTGCTACTACTGTGATAGCAGCTTTTGGCAGAGTTGCCATTGTTGCTGACATTGGTGGGTTGATAGTAGAGGTAGTGGCACTGTCGCGTTAGCGGCAATAGCAGAAGGGAAGGGAAACCCCCTTTCACATTTCAACCTCTAGTATTTGCTAACCTTTGTTTTGGTTTTCTTGTATTCTTCTTGGTGGTGGGTTGAGCCCTAGGCCATGCTGGTCTTGGGCTCAGGGGCGGTGGTGGGGCTACCACCACTACTGCGGCAACACTTGCAGCAGAAGCTACTGCTGCACAGCTATAACCGCAGTAGCGCAGCTACAGCTGCAGTAGCTACTGCTGAGGCCACGGCTGATGCTGTGGCAAATACCATTGTTGCCGCCGTTGTCGCTTGCGTTGCTGCTCTTGCTGCTTCTACCACTGCCATTGCTGTCGCTGTTCCTATAGCTAGTGTAGTTGCTGCCATTGCTGCTGCCGTTGTTGTTGTGGCTGCTGTTGTTGTTACTGTAGTCGCTACTGCTACCACTATTACTACTACTGCAGTTGCTACCACTGCTGCTGCTGCTAATTTTGTGGTTGCTGCCACAATGCTACACAACAGTAGCCTGTGACCACAGTACTACTTTGGGTGCTGTTGCAGCAGTCGCGACAGTGGCTGCTGCTACCTAGCTACAATTGCGTCTGATGCTACTGTTTCCGTGGCTAATACTGCATCTACTACCGCTGCTACTGCCGCTCTTTTCTTCGCTACCGCTGGCACTGCTGCAGTCGATGTCGCTGTTGCCGCTACCACTGTTGCCGCTGCTGGTGCTGCTCCTACTACTGTTGCTACGGCTGCTACCGCCGCCAGTGCTGCTGCTACTACAATGGATACTGCTGTGGTTCACTCACTCCTCTGGTCGCTGTTGCCAGGTGCGTCATCGCTAGCAGGTTGTTTGACGTCACTGCGTTGGCCGCTCACCTCACTACGTCACAGGTGGGGGTCAGAGCCGCCGGAAACAATCCGGCCGAATTTCCCCTGGCCTAGTGTTTGAGGAAAACATTCTGACGCCGTGACAAGGCAGTTTATTGCTGCCGGAGAAATCCGACAGAATTTCCCCTGCACTGGAATGTATGGGAGGTCCGCAAGCGTAGTGAGGAACCTGTATGCCATTGCTGCTGCTACGTCTGCTACGTTATGGTTTGATACCAAAAGGGAACCTTTCTAGTGTGCAGGTTGAGGCAGCGGCATTGTTGATGCAGCGTGCGGGAACCCACGCTCGTTGATTTCCACTGTCGCTAATGCTGAGCGACAGTAGTTCTGCTGCCCCCTTTGTTTGCTGCACTAGAGTCCAAGTTTGAGAGCTCTGGTTTGTTGCTCAGAAGTGCATGCGCCAGAGTTAGCGCCAGAATTGCAGGTGTAAGGAAGGAATGGCTAATTAGGAATGGATAATGAGAAACTAACTGAGACTCTGCTTAGTTCTAGCCTCACCTCAGCTCTATGAGGCTTGTTACTCAGAAAACCAGCCAATCAGGAAAATCCTAGTTTTCACCTGTGTGGCAAAATGTCCCGGGTGAGCATGCCAGACACCCGATGGCCCCAAACCCGGGCGTCGTCCGTTCTGCGAGAAAATTGGACCCTACCCAAAGTGACCATGCTGCAAACGCAGTCGTGCAGTCAAAAATAGCAATAAAAGTAGATACACAGAGTTATGGCTGCCCGAACCAGGGTGCCCACTGCGCTGATCATGAGAGCTATCTATGACAACTGATGACGTGACAGCCAAGGGTTGCTGCCATTAGATCTGGCCGTGTGAGGATGTTGTGTCAAAAGCGCAAGGAGGAGGAAAACCACATGCTTGGCTTTATGGCAACACGTCCACTCCACCAAATAGTGTCCCATCAGCATCAGCATCCATCCAGTCTCTAGTCTGCACAAGCATGTACACCAGCCGAGAGGTCACAGTATAAGTCAGTGACGTAGTGCACGGGCAAAACAACAACACGCAGCAGGTCACACACTTCAGTCCAAGCATGTGAGGAAGCATAAAATACTCGTGTTTAGACTAGAACAATGTTAGTTCAAGCTTGGTATCAGAGCCAGGTAGCGGGTGCAGTAGACAGAGCAGTAGCAGTGGTGTACAGATGCCAGTCAATGTTGGCGGATCTCCACACTCACCGGTATAGAGGAAACTTTGCTGGATTTTCCCGGTAGAGTTAGACTTGCATGGTGGAGGCTCAAAAATGCTCTGGATGCAAGGGAAACTCTGTCAAAAGATTTTCATGGCATTGATCCCGCGGCAGTGTTAGTGTAGGTGGTCATGCGGCCAATGCGAAAAGGCACAATGCCTACGGCAGAGCCAATGCACGTGGCGACGGAACCACCAAGCGGCAGGAAAGTGTCCCCAGTGCTTCCCCTTTTATCTTTCTCTATATCCTCTTTGTACCCGGCATACTATTGTTTCCTGCCATACACCATCTCCCGGGTATAGCCACATCAACAGCTCTGGAGTCAGCCCCACTACATCTTGAAACCGAAGATTCAAGAAGAAAGAAAGAAAACAAGAGGCAGGTGTTGCACGCAAAGCGTGCATAGGGTTACATAGTAACCGAGCAAAAGTATTCATATTGGTATCTCTTAAGAGGTTAAATAATTGTCCGCAATCTGGACCACACAATGGAAGGTTTGCCATGAGACTTTACCTCGTCCATGGAAACCAAAACTGGTTTTAAATGGACTGCCAAACTGTCACCCGCATTCGTTCAAAAAAAAAATTCTCCCATGTGTGCTCTTAAACATTGTGTATGGTTCAGGCAAGCTCTTCCTAAATTACTTCAAGCTATGCTGGATTTACTCCAGCTTGTGTGGATGTAAAGGCTAAAAGAACACAACTGAAAATTGAACGAATGCGCTCAACAGTACAGTGTTATGTATAACAATTCGCCAACATATTGAAGAAGAATCTCAAAAGGAATTTCTTCTCTTTTTCTATGAAAATGGTTTTATCTTATGATCAATCTGTTTATATGAGATTAATTTGTTCTTGTATTGTGAACATGCTAGTTCACACGTCTCTTATGAACTTCATAGAATAAAACATGATCTTTGACAAATTCGGATGAATTTTGAATGTTTCATTTTGTTATAAAAAATATGACGTAATTACAGGAAGAATTGAATTTACTTACCTTCTTGTATGACGGTGGTTGAATTTCTTTTCTTTGAATTGCATTTTGACCCTATTTGAAGCCGGGTTCACGTGTCTTAAGAGTTTAGCATGACGACCAGTTCCGTGAAACAGGACAGAGCGAGGCCAAGGAGGAGCGACATAGATGGAAAAAAAATATTAAATTCTTCTCGCCAATGGACTGGAGGGGTTGGACCCAACCCAACGTACAGTCCTTACCCTTTTGTCCTGGCGTCGGACTGGCCATTCCGTACTATCCGGGGTCTGTCCGGATATGTAGGTCGATGTCCGTGATTTTTTTTCTTCTGGACCGACCCTTGCTGTGCGTCCGCGGACGTGGATGGGCATACAGTCCTACAGATTCTTGCACTCTGATTGGTGGATAGGTCCGAAAAAATGACCGATGAACCAATCACGATTATCTTGCAGCATCTTTTGGCCACGAACCGATTGTAATAGGTTACTATGTAACCCAAGAAAGCCGGACTCCCACTCCTGCTCGCTCACTGCCTGCCATGCAGCAGGAGCAGCAGTAGTAAGGCAGTAGTAAGAGCAGCAACATGAGCGAGGCAGCAGCATTAGCAATAGTAGCAGCCGGGCAGCAGCTGTTACAGCAGTAGCAGAAGCAGCATCCGCCTGACAGCTGGACTAGCGCTCAGTAGCAGCTACAATAGCTTAACATAAATTGCAGCGACAGGAGCAACGGAAGCAGCAACAGCAGCTGTAGCAACAGAAAGAGCAACGGAAACAACATTAACAATAGCAGCGGCAACAATAGTAGTTGCGGCAAGAGTAGGAGCAGCAATAGCAATTGTAGTAACTGTTGTAACAGCTTGTAGCGATCATAACATCAGCATGCAACAAGAGCGACAGTGACAGCATCGCACGACGAAAGCAGCAACAACAACGGTATCAACGGTAGGCTCCGCAGAAGCTACACAAAAGCTGTGCAAGCTTTCACGTAGCTCTGTCGGACTGCCGGCCACCAACAAGAGGAAAAACTGGGCATATCAGTAAATTCCTGAAGGGGGTAACTAAGAACTAGGTATTTTTTAAACAAAGTCATCATTTTGTCTCCTTGAAAGAGCTTGTCCATGAAATTAGTCACTTACGTTTCTTAAAGAATTTATGTTCACTCTGTAATGAAAAGAGTAGTAGTGGCAATGTCCGCCATCCGTTACCATGACAGACTCGGTACCGCTAGTGTCACGAAGTCCACCTTTGCTAGCGCAACATCGCAGACTGACCCAGTCACCGATCTTCTGCAACAATTTGATGATGTGCGGAAAATCCTAGCCACCTTACATTCTGTTCAGAAAACCAAAGTCTAGCAAGTTCGTTGTGGCCATTATTCTCCCGAAGTCTTTGCCGCGGCCCAGACTATAGCCCAGCAGCACCACCTGCAACAGCATCAATCCGTCTACAGTGTTGTGGCGTCTCTAGGCACTATAGCCAAGACTCACTGTATGAGAAAGGCTTTTGAGATACCACCACCCCACCTTGAGGTTGGAGAGTTTGCGTTCTGGGAGCTATTGTTTTACCTGTGAGCTCATGGTGAGGGTCTCTCGCCGTACTACACCCTGAAGCATGGCTCATCTATCCCGGAGCAGTTGTTCAACGCATGCCGTACAGCTAGGGCCCTTGTCTTTACCGCACCACAAAGTGATTGCACTAACCTCGAGCCGTTCATCGATGATCCTACCGCCAGAAACAACCCTCACTCTCGTGAGGCCTAGAGTACCCTCACATGCCCCTACCTTCCTTTTGGCCAGGCCTTTGTCAGTCGCCTTCTGAGGAGTTGCAGCAACCTCAAGATGGGTGACTCAGATTCTGTCACCGCCTATTGGCGCCGCGCACAAGATCCTCTCCGTCGGCTCAGCAAGGCTGGCCCACCTCCGCTAGTCGCTCTTCTCACCATCAAGAACGGTGCAACTCCCGACTACACGAAGATCCTTGTCAATTTTGACCTTGAGATCTTGGAGGCCATGGCATCTCAAGGCACTCTGATGTCCTGGTTTTATTCCCAGTTCTTGGAATGGGAGGAGGCGATTTAGTACACTCGTCGGCAACGTGGAGACAGAGAGACATTAGCAATAGTCAGCTCTGCCTCTCCTACGCCTTTATTTACTGGGACCCCTGGTGCCGCCAAAGCCACGGGTAATGCTGGCCATGGCAAGGGAGGATGAGGTAAGAAGGGGAAGGGTAAGACCTTTCAACCATCCGATAGCAGCTCCACCTGTAGCAGCTCTCTAGTCTGCCACAACTGCGGCCAGCCGGGTCATGGCTGGTAACATGCCCTCTATCCAATGACAAGTCTTGCGTCCTCACTGGCATGCTTCGTGAGCATGAGAGGTGCCTTGGTACCGTTGCAACTACTACAGCTTCTCCTATTGGCGCTTCCTCCACTTCATGAGCAGCGGTCTCTTCCACCGGCACTGCAGCAGTCATGACTACATCCTCGACTCCTTTCATGCCTTCATTCGGACTTGTTGCTGCATGGACTTCACATCCAACATGGTCACCTCCACAGTTGCAGCTTAGCTACACCTCAACTCCCCCCTCTGGCATGGCCATGCCACACTTCCTTTAGACTCCCAAGCCCTCTACTCACAAGAGCAAGCTGGAGTAGTTCATTATGCAATGCCTCAATATCCCTCCTCACCAGCCTCAGGGAAGTACGATTTGTATGTCTGCTGGTCAAGAGGTCACAGATAAGTGTCAGATCAAGGCTGCTCTCTGCGGCAATGTCCCGGTGGATGACCGTTGTGCTCTTTCTCCCCTCTTTGATGATTTTGCATGACTTGATGATTGGCAGACATGCTTTGCATCTCAGTTTCATGCCCAACGCCCATTGCCTATGTCATGTCAGGTCACTCAATGCATTGTTGCGGCATCCATCCGCGATCCTGATGGCACCTAGATCATCAATTCCAACGCTATGTATCACATGACATCATACCGTTAGGCGTTCAGTATGCTTGGCCTGGTTGGCAATGATTAGAGTGTTTGTACTAGGTCCGATCAGGCACTTCTTGTTTTTGGTGTTGGTGTTGTCCCTTTTCGGGGTCCGCCTGGTGATGTTTACTTAACTGATGTGTTGTATATGCCTAGCCTTGAGCTCAACTTAATGTCCATCATTGCTCTGGATCGCATGAACATGGATGTTCTGCACTCTTGTGGAATCGACACGGTCACTTTTTGTCCGTCCGGTCATGTGATGTTGCGTGCAAAGTCTTGTGATGACTTGTGGTACGCCACTCATTTGTCTTCTATGTCATCACCCCTGTCTTTGGACGGGGTGCATGTGTTTGTCAAGAGCACTTTGTCTCCGTAGCATACTCACCTCCTTCACCTTCGCTTCTGCCATGTACACAGCTCTGCCATTTTTAGCATGGTTCGCACATAGCCTACCCTTGGCCTCAATCTTGCTACCTTTCAGTTGTCTTCCAAAACCGAGTTCATCTACTACGCTCACAAGAAGATTCACTGGTCATCTTATCTTGTCTCTTCTTCTTGTGAGTCCCATCCGCTTGAGCTGGTCCAGTCTGACCTCATGGGTCCCATACCTGTCGTATCCGTTGCAAAGCATGGTCATTATGTTCTTACACTCATTGTCAACTAATCCCGCTTTTGATGGGTGTTCTACCTCTGGTAGAAGAGCGATACAACGTCTGTAATTCATGATTGGCTCCTAGCCACAGCGCTTGAGTGTGGTCTTCCCCTTTGTCACTTCCGTTCTGACCGAGATGGTGAGTTCATGGGGCAGGTAGATAAGTTCCTCAAGAGACATGGGACATCTGCTCCATACACCCTGGAGCACATGGGTGTCTCTGAGTACTCGAACCGCACCTTGGCTGATGCGGTCTACACTGTGCGCATTGAGTCCAGCCTATCCTAGGGCTTCTTCTTCAAGGCCATTTCGTACATGACCTGGATTTTGAACAGTCCGTCATATTCCCTTGCCCTGTCCTGTCACTCCCTTCCAGTATTGGTGTATGCAGCACATTGATCTTTGTCCAGTGCACGTTTGAGGTTGTTTCACCAACGTTTAGCTCCCAGAAGAGTAGTAAGATGACAAGCTGGATCCTCATGGTCAACTGTGTACCTTTCTCGGGGTGTCTCATCAGTCAAAGGCTTGGAGGTTCTGGGAACCTATCCGGCATCGCATTATTGAGTCGTGTGAAACTCTGTAATTTGAAGAGCCTATGTCACATGATCTCCCTTTTTTCCATGCCGGGACCCTTCCGGGCCTGTCGCCACCATAGCGTGGGGGATATTCTGCACTAGTGCACGATGTCACTCCCTGTCCATTAGTATTGAGATTCCCTGGTCCCAGTGAGTCACATATGCCTCTACACGCACCATACATCCCCACCGTACCAGAGTCTGCATCTGAGTCAGTTCCTCAGGGTTCTGACCATGCATCTCAGTCCTCCTCTTTGGTCGTTGACTCTGCCAGCCAGGTGACGGAGTCCATCTCTTTGGCCGCTGACAGTGCCGACCAGGTGACTGAGCCCACTTCCTCGGCCGCGGACTCCGCCACCCAAGCGACGGATGCACTCACTCTGGTTCCTACCTTCGTTGACCAGTTCAGCAGGTTTCCTACTTCAGTCACTCTAGTAAAGCGACATGTGTATCCTTGCCTCCTCGACCCCGGTACATCCACTCCTCTAGTGTTGGTCCAACATACGCACACACTCTTGATGGTCGTCTTGGTCCACACACCCTTGTACCTCCATAAGGCATGTGTCCTACCATCGTTCGGCCGCCTCCGGCCGCTACCCTCCATCCCACACCCTCTTCTCATGTTCTCGTGAGTTGGGATCCAGGGACGAAGGCCCTGGGTCTAACTGCCCTTGCCGTCGTCATTGCGGACCTCCCTCGTAGATCCGTACAAGGTTATTTCCTCATTTCTGAGGAGCATCGGCGTGCTGTATCTGTCTCATTGTCACGTGCTCCAGTAGGTCTTGGCATTGGTTGTGTATTGACAGCCAGGCCATCTCTACAGACAGCCGATCCAGAGAGCCTTTCTGAGGCTAGAAATGTACCTGATGGTGCCCAGTGGGATGCTTCTTACAAGGAGGAATTAACTGTTATCGATGTGCATGCTATGTACGAGTTGTTCCACTTGCCCCCAGGTCGTAAAGTCATTGGGGTAAAGTGGGTTTTCCATCGCAAGTGGAAGCCAGATGGCACGTTGGGCAAGTACAAAGCCCGGCTAACTGCCAAAGGCTTTGCTCAGGTACCAGGAGTGGACTTAGACCATGTTTTTGCAATAGTTGGCCGTTTCACCACCAGTAGCGCGCTCTCCATCGTACAACATGGTTCAGAGCTCCACTGTGAGAGTGGGTGCTCTCTGGAGGTAAATCCTTGGTGTGTGGAGAGCACAATCGCAGCGGAAAGATTAGAATTGGAGAAGTCTCAAAACCAGAGCTGGAAAATACAGGTTAATGATAATGAACAGAGTACAAGGTATTTATACTGTCTGGCCGGCTACTCTAGCCCTAGCCTACTGCTCTCCTACCTTGCTGTAGCAAGCTACTTCCTCCTGATTCCAGTTCTTTACTTGCTCCTGGACCTGGTGCTCTACTTGCACCTAATACCTAGTGTGAAGAGTGCTCGGCCGTTGATCATCCAGATCGACGGTCTGGCTTGTCTCTTGGTGAGCCGCCGTGTTGGCCCGATGCCTCTTGGCGGTGGGTGCGGTCACCGTGTTGCGCACGCCATCGGGAGTGCTGCAAATGTCATGCGGTTGCAGCCACCGCGTTTGCTGCCGCCGTTGACCGCGTGCGTTGCCGGGAGCTCCCGCCGGAGAGAACCACTCGGTGGATAGCGTGTCCCACACGCTATTCGCCGAGGGGGCGGCAGCCACCCTCGCGTGGCGTATTTGGAACGGCGCTTGGGGATTTGCACGAAACAGCCCCTTGGCGCCGGCGTGAACCCCACGCCGGCGCTCACTTGCGCGCTCGCTCCCCCTCCTCCTCCTTCTATCCGCAGTCGAGCAGATGTGAGATCAACCGCACGCATGTTTTCCGAGAAAACATAAAAAGGCCTACGTGCCCCCAAAACTTGGACAAGGCCCCAAGTATGCCAGAAAAATAGGGGCACTTTGTTACATCCACCTAATGGACATGAGCAACGCCTTCTTGCATGGCACTGTTGTCAGTGAGGAGCTCTATATGGTCAACTCCCCAGGTTTTGAGGATGGCACGTGTTTGGTGACTACAAAGGCCCTCTATGGCCTCAAACACTCGCCCAAGTGCTGAAACAATGAGATCAACAACACCCCATTGAAGGGTGGCTTGATGTACAACAATGCACATTCATCTCTCTTATTCACCCCAATTGACACCACCTTTGTCATTGTGCTGGTCTATGTCAAAAATCTCCTCATCGCATCGCCTGACCCCGCAGCTGTCTAGTAGGTGAAGGATTTTCTATAGTCCACATACAAGATGAAAAATCTTGGACCTGCACAGGTGTTTTTGGGCATGGAGATTGAGCACGACCGTGCCCATGGCATTATCCGTGTGCATGAGGCAGCTTACATGGAGACTTTGACTGAGCGCTTTGCAAACATCTTGGTCACCGTACCTAATGCATCCACTCCCGCAACCCCAGACAGCCAGATCAAGCTAAAAGCTTCTAATGCTGACGCACTGGGTGTAAGTGTGGACGTGACTACCTTTCTTCGTGTCATTAGGTCACTCATGTTCCTTGCCACCACCAAACCACCAGACATTGCCTTCGTCAAAAACCTACTGGCTCTGTTCTCTGAGTCTCCACACTAGTTACACTTAGATGCACCAATTTGCACGGTGCGATACATTGTCTCCACCCAATGTCGAAGATTGATGTTCTGCCACCAACCGTCTATAGTCGTTGAGGGCTACACGGATAGTGACTGGACTGGAAGCACAAATGGTAAGAGCCACATTGGATAAATCTTCCTTGTTGGTGGCACAACTCCCTTGTGGTGTAGTGGCAAGCATGGGTGCATACATTAGTGCAGAGGCAGAGTACGTAGCATTGAGCATTGGTGCATGCGAGGGTTTGTGGCTTTGTTGTTTGTTTTGTGAGTTTCATCAGCCTGCATTGCCCATCATACTATATTGTGCCATCGCCATTACGGACAACAATGGCATTCATCACACGTCCACGAAGCACATCAATGTGGAGTATCACTACGTGCACACTTTGTTCGTGAGGACAGCATCCGCAGTGTGGGTCGGGATTGTGTGGGAACTGGCTGACTCTTGATTGAGGTCGTAAAGCATGCATCGTTCAAAAGGGATGTTACTTTGCTTGGTTTACGTCTGTGAGTGTATTATCTTGCATCTGAGAGCTTCCTTACCCAGTTCTGGCTCATGTATACCCTCACTCTTCGTGTGACTTATTGGAAAATGGGGGCATGAGACCATGGGGGAAGGTGACTTGTGTTGTGTACTGTCAATGTATGATCTCTTCATGTGTATGTACACATGTGTCCATGGGTCATATGGGAGTGTTATGATTTGTGTGTGTATTGTCTCACTAAACTGTGCTGTGACCTCTTGGCTAGTGTACATGCTCGTTGGACATTGCCGATGGTGGGAACTCAGTGATGGAGGAGACGTTGTACCATTTTGAGAGACGTGGCTCCCATCTCCTTGTGTGGAGTATCCCACATGGTAGTAGTGCGTGCCCAGCTCCATCAACAGCAGCCACCGGTGCTTATGCCACCAACAATCATGGAAGAATGCTTGTAGCATATTGTCTTCCTAGGCCTAGGCAGCCATAACTCTCTTGTGTGATTTTTATAGCTGATTTTGACTGAACGACAGTGTTCGCGCTGTGACTATTTTGGTACACTGCAGTTTTCAGGAAAAACAAACGACGCCCGGGTTTGGGGCTGTCGGTCCTCTAGGAGGGCTCACCGAGAAATCCCCACAGGCTAGAAAATAGTGCATTTTCTTCATTGGTTTGTAGAATGAGTAACAAGCCTCACAAAGGCGATGACCTAGTTTTGTGTGGGAGTGGTCTCTCACCAAATCTAATTCTGGCTGTCAACTCATATCCAAGGCATTACTCATTTCCAACTGCAGTTTTGGCACTAATTTTTTTAGTTCGGGTGTTCTCTTTTGTATCTGAGCAGCCAGCACTCCTCAGGTGCTAAGTCTGGGCACATCAGGCCACACACTTCAGTCCATCTGTTTGAGGCAGCATCAAATTGTCTTGTCGAGGCTAGGATAGCATCATTTCATAGTGCATGGTCCATGCGTACATGGCAGGGGACATGCACCCACATATGCTCGTGGTCGATGTGGTTGACTGTTGGTTTAGTCATGCATGCTTAGAACAGTTGGTTGATTAGATGATGCCGGGTAACTGATCCCTTAGGACCACACAATCAGGTTATCTTGGCTTGTGAGAAATCAAAATCTATTGGGAAGCTTCATAGCCTTGCTATTGCTGATGCGGCCACACTGCCCAGTCAGACATGTTCTTGGAACAATAGCTTAGCAATAGGGAGATGTGCAAATTATCAGAAGCTCTAATAGCTTAGCAATATAGAGAGAAAAGAAATCTGACAATAAATCACAAAACATGATTACCCGCCGGGGCGCACCGCGGGTGACGTACAAAACACTGTGCGTTTGTCCTCATACGGGCCCAAAACCACTTTTTTGGCTGTAACTCTCTGCACATGTATCCAAACGCAACAATGTGTGAGCCTAGAGGTGTAGAATCTTGATCCATACATCACAGCCAGTCACATGCACAGGTCTTGTATCAATCGGTGGATACACAATACAAACATGAAAATCGATCTCAAGAGCCAGTCCGCCGAGAAAGCTCTAGCTACTGTAGAACAACTGAAAAGCACCCCAACAAGCACCACGGACACTGTGGACGCTTTTTGGCAGCTGGTGGTGGATGGAGCCACTACTCGTCGGTGCTCCAGTGCTAGCTAGGTCTGCATTAGTGATCTGCATGAGCATGGACATGATTGAGTGGTCATAGTAAGCTGTACCAACGGACGGAGATGCATCACATTACAGCACTCCCCCATGCACATGTAGAACTGATGCATGTGCACAATGAGATGTATGTTAAACACTGTAGGTTTGATAATAGTGAGATCCGTCATTAGGACGGAAGCTATGAAAAAGATTTTTAGGAAATCTGAGCATTCAAGCTCAAGTCCGCCTCTCAGCGGAATTGTTGATGGGTGAGGTGGTCTAGCCAATCTAGTCTCTCGCTCGCCATTGTTTTGTCACTTCAATTTCTCAACTTCACCATTGATTCTATTGCGCGGTTGCCTCCTCTCCACCTCCTCCTCCTCCTCCTCCTCCTCCTCCTCCTCCTCCTNAGAGTTAGTGGACCTCCCCCTCCCCCCCCCGATCCCATCATGGCCAGGATCATGGCCTCCTTCCGTTGTTCCAGCTTCCGCGTTCGCTCCGTCGGCTCGGTCCGCTTACGTGGCCGAGTTTGCAGACCCCCCCGCCCCCCTCTCTTGGGGGTTAGGGTTACGATCTTCAGCCGCCCTCGCCCCGCTGTCCTTCACGCCGTCGCGGCCGTTGTCGTCGTCTTTGCCTTGGCCCCCCGGTAGGCCCCTGTCTTCCCCCCTCCCTCCCTCCTCGCTTCCCCTCCTCCACCCCTCTCCCCCCATCCTCCTTCTCTCCCTTGCTCCTCCCCCTTCTTGTTCGCCCTTCGACCCTCCTCCATCCCCTTCCCCGTCTCTCTCGCCTCCCTCCTCCTTTCGGACCCCTCTTTCCTCCGCTCACCCTCTTTCCCAGCTCCGTTCCTCCCCCCTCTCCCTCTCTCGGCATCTCCCTCCCTCCGCCCTCCCCTTCACCCTCCCTTCCACCTTCTTCCGCCCTGTTCCTCCTCCCCCTCTCTGGGCGTCGCCCTCCCTCCGCCCTCCCCTCCGCCTTCTTCCACCCTGTTCCCCCTCCCCCTCTCTTGGTGTCGCCCTCCCTCCACCCTCCCCTTCGCCCTCCCCTCTGCCTTCTTTCGCCATGTCCCTCCCCCCACTCTCGGCTCCCCTCCCCCCTCCGCCTGCCCTTCCCACCTCCTCTGCCCTCCCCACCCCCCTCCGCTTACCCTCCCTCCCCCTCCTCCCTCCCTCAAATCTTTCGGTCCCCCTCTCTCCTCTTAACCTCTCCCTCCTCCGCTCTCTCCCCCTCTCTCGGCCCTCCCCTCCCTTCATCCACCCTTCCTCCTTCCCTCCCCCCTTTCCCACCCCATTCCCTCTCTCTCTCTCTCTCTCTCTCTCTCTCTCTATCTCTCTCTCTCTCTCCCTCCCTCTATCCCTCTCCTCCTCCCCCCCTCTCTCTCTCTCAGTCCAACCCACCCTCCCACCCCTCTCTCCATCTCACTCTCTCTCTCCCTCTCTCCTTGAACAGCCCCCCCTTCTCCCCATCTCCCCTCCCCACATTCCGCCCCTCCCCCTCCCTCTCTTCTCTCTCCATCTCTCTCTCTCTCTCTCTCTCTCTCTCTC